>PVHP010001372.1:0-108105 GCA_004024765.1 Zapus hudsonius
TTTGAGATCAGTTCTTCTCCATGTAGCACAAAGATAGATTTATCATACATTTTCTGTGTCAGTTTCACTATGGTCTACAGTAATTTTGATCTCAGATTTTTAAAAATATATTTTCATTTATTCACAAGCAGAGAGAGCTAGGTTGACAGACAGAGAGAACGGGTGTGCCAGGGCCTTCAGCCACTGAAAATGGACTCCAGATGCATGATCCACTTTGTGCATCTGGCTTTACGTGAGTACTGGGGAATCGAACTTGGGTCATTAGGCTTTGCAGGAAAATGCCTTCACCACTGAGCCACCTCTCCAGCCTGCTCTCAGCCATTTTAAACCTTACATTTCTTTCTCTTTTTTTTTCTACAAATTAAATGCAGTCTAAGGCTGGAGCAACTCAGAGGCAGTGCACTTACCTGCTTAGCTCATGCAAGACCCTAAATTCAATCCCCAACACCCACAAAAATACAAAATTAAAAATTCCTCTGATATTCCAGGGCAGTTTTCCCCAATAGGAAAAGGAAGTAAGCAAGGAAAGTAATCTACTTAAATCATAGTGTAACTGAGGAACTTTAGATTTGAGAGATACGACTTAAACTCCAATACTTAGTTCATCTCATTTTACGATTGAAGGGATCAAATCCCTGAGAGATTGTAAGATATGCCTTTGGTCACAAAAAGACTGAATTACTATTACCTGCCTTGCAGGATATGTCAAGATTGGATTTCAGGTCACCTGACATGCAGGGTGCTTCATAAAAAAGCCATGATAAAATCCAGCTCTGAGCTTGAAGGTCTTCTCTAGACAGGGGAGGCTAGCTTTTTGCTACTATGGTAACAGAGTGCTTTCAAGACTTTTTTTTTGGACAAGTATACCCCCTATCTGAGCTAGTAGGAAAAAGAGCCATTGAGCTTCTCTTTATGGTGATTCAAAACACTTTAGATAGATCCTGTCACATGCTTTATAAGTTCCTGATTGATTGCATGGAATTAAGTTAGTGGGCAGAGAACCAGCTAATGGAAACACATTGATGAAATCATTTTTGAGAAACATTAAATGGAACTTAAAATAAAGCTGAAATGGCTTTATGGATTTTTCAGTCAAACTGTTTATGAACATTTATTGCCAGTAAATTACATTGTGTCAAAAGAGGGAACCAGTAGGTATAGTTTTAATAGGAACCTCTTTGAAATAATAAAATTGAGAATAATGGATCATCCCAGAGTGGCTGGAGGATAGGATGTGGGAATGTCCTGATGGATGGCTGTCTGTGACGCAGCTTCTAGGAAAGGGAAGAGTGGGGGGGGGGGTGAATGAGAAGCCTAATAGGACTTGGAAAGAAATGGTCTTTTTCAGAAGTAGTCATCTTTCATCTTCTGCACATGTGAATTGTTTTTAGAAGACAGGTAACTGGGGACTTTGCAAATGTTACTTGAGGGCATGAACACTGGTACTTGTTCAGGTCTTGTTGAAAGACAAGTGAGTTCAGAGAACCGTCTCCTGAGAGCGGAGTCTAGAACAGTTATGAAGAACATCCTTTCTAGACCTAAGGCTCGACATCAGTTCCCAGCTGAAGACTGCAGGACAATTTGGACCTCTCGGAGTCTCAGATGTCACATGCATGACAGATACACATAGTACCTTAGTGTCAGGCAGTTTATAATTTCACTGAATTGTCAAAATTCAGTGAAAACCTAGAGAATTCCATACAGTTATGAACTCCTAATAAGTGCTTTGAAAATATCACATTTTAAATAATCATAGATGGTAAGAATAAGAGGAATAAAAATAGGACTCATAAACATTTTATTACTGGTGATATTATTTTATTAAACATCCACAAATTGCTGTACAACAGAGATCTGATTCAGTCTCCCAAAGTCTCCAGCAGATAAAAGTCCTGTGTTCCTTGGTCTCAAAGAAGGATGCTGAGGGCTGAGAGATAGTTCAGTGGGTAAGGAGCTTGCCTGCAGAGCCTAATGACCAGAGTTTGATTCCCCAGTACTCACATAAAGCCAGATGCACAAAGTGGTACATGCATCTGGAGTCTGATTGCAGCTGCTGGAGGTCCTGGCATACCCATTCTCTCTCTCTCTCCCTCTCTCTCTCTTCTTCTTCTTCTTCTTCTTCTTCTTCTTCTTCTTCTTCTTCTTCTTCTTCTTCCTCCCTTCCTCCTTGCAAACAAATAAATAAATAAATAATATTTTTTTTAAAAAAGAAAGAAGTTGAGCAGCATAGAAAGTGAGTGGCATGCCCAAGGTCACTCCACATATGAGAGGTTTTGTTACCATCCCCTAGGGGTTCACATCAATAAGTATATAGCCTCTTGGTGTAGGGGATAGTGGGGTCCCATTGGTGAAATCACAATAACAAACTTAATCAAAGGGTATTAGATTAGATGATGGAAGTTTCAGGAGCATCAACATCTTTCATTTCTATCACATACTCAGAGCCTTCTCTTTCACTCAGAAATATCTCTCCAGTGTTTTCTGTCTTGCCATTCAGTGTGGTCACATTGGTCTGTGTTGTTAATAGCTCTATATCATGTAGCAAAATACATATAAAAAAACAACTTGTACAAAGGGGGAATATATATGTGCTCACAGTCTCAGAGGATTCAGTTCATAGTTATTTGGTTCTGTGTTGCTCGGCATGTGGTCAGGCAGAACATGATGACAAAGGGAGCATGTGGTGGGGACTGTTGAATTCCTAATAGCCAGGAACTGAGAGAAAGAGACAAGTAGAGCCCCACAGACATGCCCTCAGTGACCTACCTTCTCTAGCAAGGCTCCTCTCCAACCTCCCGAAAGACCAGTGATAAGCAGCTGTAACTAAGCATGTCACACATGAGCTTTGGTGGTTTGAATCAGGCACCCCCCCCCATAAACTAATGTGTTCTGAATGCTGTTCCCAGCTGAAGGCAATTTGGGAGGTGGAGCCTTGCTGAAGGAGGTGTGTTGTTGGGGCAGGCTTTGTGGTATTATAGCCAGCTCCTCCTTAGAGCTAGGCTCATCTTCTGCTTCTGTTATCCACCTGCTATGGCAGAAGTGATGTCCATGTCATCTTTCCCCTGCCATCATGAAGCTTCCCCTCAAGACTGTAAACCAAAATAAATCCATTTCTCCAATCAGCTTCTTTTACTCAGGTGCTTAATCCCAGCAATGAGAAGGTAACTACAGCAAGAGACTTTGGGGGGTATTTCATACTCACACTATAGCAGCCTGGCATTGAGGAGACAAAGTGCCTAGACCCTGGGGTCCAAGGTCAGATGTTCAGGTGTGTCTCTGCTTGCTCACCCACTACAGATGTGGCTGTTAGAATCCACGTGTCATTAGCCCCCATCTTATCTGTAGGATAAGTTCCTTGGTATGGAAAGAAGAAATGGCCACCTTTGACTTTATTTATTCCTTTATTAGCATATTTTTTCATTTTATAGGTAGAATTAAAATAATGTGTTGGATTGTGATTTTTTAACATTCAACTTAAAATATATTGTACTCTGTGAGGAATCTTTTAACAGCAAATGTGCTCTTTCATAGTAGCTGTGGTATCAATTAGAAACCGACCCACCCAAAAGATGAGGAACCTAGTGTCCATGTAGAACCTTGTCCCTCCCAGGGCTTAGGACCTGGTTGAAAAACAGGGGGAATAAAAATAAAAGTTCTAGCTGTTTTGTGCTCAGTAGTCATTTTATAGATATTTGTTGAGTACCAAATGAGGTTGGACAATGGGGACGTGAAGTAACTGGGAACAAGATGTCCTTCTAGCCAGGAAATAGCAAAGTTGTTTTGAATGAGAGAAAGGTAAGGTCTTGAGTTCTGGTGTTCAAAGGAGACCAATATTAGTGAGCACTGCAGAATGTTAAATGACCCGATCATGGTCCCTTATTTTCCACTTGGAGTAGCTCAGAATGGTGACAAAGCTAAGAGCCACCAGTTACAAGCCAGTAGTAGGTATTTCTTGAGTCTAGTATAGCCAGGTGTAAAACTTAAAGTAGCAGGTGAGTTTTCATTTTGATCTCTGTCAAGTGAAGAACCAGCCAGTGGACTTTGAATGGGACACAGAAACTGTCTAGGCTTTTCAGGATCTTTTGAAGTAAACAAATGCCATTTCTCATGTCTGGGTAACTGGTACGAATCAATGTGACATCTGTCTACTGTGTGCACATATTCCACACGATCCAAACTGTGGAGTAGGTGATCTCAGACTTTGATGTTTCATGAAATGAGGGAGGAAGAGGTGCAGCATGACATATTGGTAAGCGTCACAGTTACAGTAAGAGTTCACACAGTGAAGGCCGTCCATGGACAATGCAGGTTGCCCTATGGATTAGAAATTATATTGAGGCTGATATAAATAGAGGTACTATTCTTTCCATTTCCAGAACATTCTGGGTAGAGGAAGGAGAGATTTCAACTATAATTAATGAATACAGATAATGTCACCAAACAAATAACTCCATGCCTTACTGAGCCATGCAATTGTTCCTTTTAAAACTAAAGTTCCTTTAAAAACTAAAGTCCCAGTGGCTGAGCATGAAGGAGCTGGGAGATTTAAAGGGAATCCTCCATGAAGTGCAACAGTGACAGGTGGGAACTGCTCATGATCAGTAGATGATATCCACCAAGCAGTGAATATGGATGTGCTTGTCATGGTTTGATACAGGTGTCCCCCACAAACAATTGAATGTGTTCTAATAGATCGATCCTCAGCTGATGGCAGTTTGGGTTTTACAACCTCAATGAAGCTGTGTTGTTGGGGGCGGGCTTATGGGGTTATAAGCCAGCTTCCCCTTGCCAGTGTTTGGCACACCTTCCTGCCGCTGTTTGCAGTGCTGTGGCAGAGGTGATGTCCACCCCTCTGCTCATGCCGTCGATTTCCCTGCCAGGATGGAGTCTCCCCTCGAGTCCGTAAGCCAAATAAACCTATTCCTCTACAAGCCGCTTTTGCTTGGGCTCTTTCTGCGCAGCAACAAGAAAGCTGACTGCAACAGTGTTCTAGGGCCTCATTCAGCCTGGTCGGTGTCACCCTGTGACTTCTTTTGGGCTGGTTAGCCCTTGGTAGCTCCACAGTGTCCATGGCCTATGAATTCCTCAAAGGATCCCAACAAGGATGGAGATGTGGAATGTATAGCCATCTTGGCAGTGAACTTCAGTCATCAACTCAATGGGGTTAAGAAGTATCTAGAGGGTGAGTGGCGCATGCTTGTGGGTGTGTCTGAAAGGGGGTGATGAGACCCACCCTGAATGTGTGCTGGAGCATCCCATGAGCTGCTGGGGTTCCAGAATGAATATAAAGGATGAAAGACGAAAGTTGCCTGAATACTGTATTCCACTTTCTCTTCTGAACCTCTTGTGTGTGAGCAAATTCCTGACACCATGCCTTCTCCTCCATGATTGACCAGAACCTACCCTCAGACCATGAGCCAAAACAAATCTTTCCTTCCTTAAGTTGCTCTTTATCAGGTCACAACAAAGAGAAAATTAACTAATATACCCTTCCACACCAAATTTAATACATGTGTAACAAAAGCTACATGAAAACCTCCCTTCTAATCCATTTTTTTTAGTTGTTGAGACTATAGCAATGTTGAAATCCCAGGAGCAAAGTTAATAATTTATGCATAAGAAAACTTGAGCATCCTTTGAAATTTATATAAAAAGTTGTAAAATTCTTTATGTGGATAGTGTGATGTGTTTGAAATGATATGAAACAGTACAGTCTTAAAAAGTGAAAATGTCTTCAGACTAAGAAAGGTCTTAAATGGCTCCACACTTAACATCTCTATGTTTACAGCAGTTGGTAGTTCTCTGAAGTTGCTACAGGAAAAAAAAATGAGCTAGTATATATTAGCATACACACATATGTGTTAATAGTATCTTTAGTAATCACTCCAATGTTATCTTAGAAAAGGCTACTTTAATTCATCAAGCTATTTCTTTAATAGCCATATACAATGGTAAATAAAGGCCTATTTCTCATTGTTCTTGCAATGATGTATCTCCTGTCAAAAAGATTGAAACAACTTCATTTTATTGGACCCATCATCACCAGTTTAAGTCTCAATTTGGAGTGATAATGGTGAATGAAGGGTTTCTAGACATAACAATACAAGAGGATTTTAGAAATTTGCACATGAATACAAGGTATTCCACTATTTTAACAGCATCAAAGAAGCACACCAAATGTATAAAAATAGAGTTCTTTACTTCAGAGCAAAGGATACTGCCTGGGCTACATTTCATTGAAAAACTAATATCCAGGCAATTGTCTGTGATAGACTGAGGGTTAAATGCTTTGAAATCCACTTGGGAGCATAAAGATCAGACAACCACAGTCTTCTATTCTTCTATGGTGGGAAAGGTTCAGCTGGTGTTGACACGTTGTATAGATAAAGGCTTAGAGCAGTCAGGAGCTAAATGCCTTGACTGAGTTGGGGATCAATGTCAACACTCAAAGTATAAAAGCAATGAACCTCAAGTGATCCCTCATAACATTCTGTTTACTTAACTTTTCAAGATAATAATGCAGAACTTTATTTATGGAAAACATCTTGTCATTAAACAAACACCCCATCTAAGCCTGGGCTGAGAGGCTGGGTGTTCCATGCTGTGAGTTGCGGAGCAGGCAGGCGGAGACTTCTGCTGCAATCTGCAAACACTTCCAATTGGTTAAATCTGCCTGGTGTATGGGACACAAGCATTAGAGATTCCCATTTCTAAGCATCTCTTTTTATATATATTTTTTCTCTTTTTGAAGCTTAGATGGAATTTGCCTCATGGTGGCTTTCTCATCTCTGCAAGAGTACTTTCAAAGATGTCCCTTATTTTTTCCAAGGTTGCTTGTATGAGCTGACTCAATGCTCTCCTCTCGAGAGCCCTGGAGTGGTGGCAGAATGCATGCATATTGGATTGCATAATGGATTCACTACTTTTAGCTCTCATCGCTGTACTGATTGTACCCTTAGGTGATTCCTCCACAACCTAATGGGTGTGTGCTTTCCTCTTTTGTCTGTAGGAGCCGAGGGCACAGTCTTCCCCAAATCCATAGAAACACCTAATGTCAGAGCAGACCCCTTCAAGGAGCTAAGGTAAGCTTCTCACTTGGATGTCACACTTTGATTACTGGCTATTTCTTGTATCTGCAACTGATCCAGGGATTTATTTCCAATAATAATGACCCTGGTCCTGTATTAAAATCAAGGATCTGAGAGGGACTGGAGAATTACTGAGGACAATGATAACCTAGAGACTGTTTTCTCTAATTGCTTAAGGAAATTAAAGGGTAAGAGGTTGCCAGCTTTGTGACTGTGAGATTTAGATTGACACGCTGATAATGTTTACAGGTTGCTAGGTGTTGTGGTGACCCAAGATGGTGCAGTTACAAAACTATATCAATAATTGGTGCTGCTGACCACAGCCCCCCAAAAAGTGCTATCCAAAAGAAGCAGGTGTTTCCCCTTGTCCAAAACTGGCTATTCTTTTTTTATTAACAATTTTTATTTACTAGAGAGAAAGAGAGAATGGGTGTGCCAAGGCATATTGCCACTGTGAACAACTCGAGATGCATGTGCCCCATTGTGCATCTGGCTTTACATGGGTGCTAGGGAATTGAATCTTGGCTGTCAGGCTTTGCAAGCAAGTGCCTTTAACTTCTGAGCTATATCCCCAGACCCACAATCTCTCTGTTCCTTGGGGTGTTGTGTTTTTGGAACTACAAACTGTAGCCATTCCGAGCACTGGTGTGGATCCTCAGATATCCAGAGGAGCTCTGTGAAATGCTGTGTACTTTTCACTAACAGCTGTGGAGATGCAAAAGGAACAAAAGACAGGTAGACAGGAGGGTAGATTCAAAGCCACTATATGCACCTAAGGACTATCCCTTGACTCTGAGAAACACGGAAAAAATGGTTTGCTGATGCAAAAATATACTGTAAAATCTAGGATATTATTATAACCTTAAAGAATTTTGGGATTGTTGGCTTTCTTCATTTTTGATAGTTCTTTTACCTAAAAGCAACCAGTTGAGACTGAATGATGTTGAATAGCTATTTCATACTGGATATTAATCACAGGCCAATGTATGTGCATTGTGTAGATCCCATCTTTCCTCTGGGGTGGATTCTTCAGTGCTGTGTTTTGCTGAAATGCCAACAGCTATGTGGGGGCTCATGTTCTCTTAACAGAGACATCCTGGGCAAAGAGGAACATGTCACCTCCCTCCAAAGCCAGAGCAGGTCTTTATAATACAGAGACTAGATTCAGACAAAGGAAGGAGGTCATTGTTGGCGAATGAGAACCTTTTTACAGAAAAATCACAAAGAGTGCAGCTGTGGCTCCTAACCAGCTGTCTCATGACTGTGTGTGCATGTGGGTGTGGACTGTGCACGTGTGTGTTATGCATGCAGGTGTGTCAGAGGACATGTGTCTAATGAAGCCAGTACTTCAGAGAGATACCTGCACTCTCCTGGTCCTCAGAACAGCATTTATATGCAAGAGACAGAATCAAGTCCATTACGCCTAGATGGGTGAACTGATGAAGAAAACATGGTCTTTGTGGAAAGTCAGTGAGCTCAAACTCAAAACCTGCAAAAGTAGAGACTTCATTTCAGTCTCATGGAGTTCAGGAAATCCAGGTGGAGTGCTTCAAGGAAGGTGTGAAACTAGGGGACATTATGTTGGATCTGGGCGAAGAAAGACATATTGTATGCAATGTCAGTCATATGTTGAACCTCAACAAAAGTTGATTCTTAGAAGTAGAGACTAGAATAGTGGTCATTACAGATAAGGCAGAGGCGGGCAGGCAAGGAGAGAGGGAAGGTTGGATAATAGGTATGGGATATAATTACAGAGGAGAAATTCCAGTGTTGTCTAGTACGACTCATAATTCATTCTATGTCTTATAAAGAACCAGAAGAAAAGAGGTCAAAGTTCACCAATACAAAAGGAGACGTAAAAACTGATTTGCGCATTACCGTCAACACCAGCATTACAACCTGTGTCAGATTAGCACACGGTTCCCCATAAACACACACAATTAATATATATATTTTAATATTTATTGTCCATAATGAGTTACATTATTTAGTGGGCAAACCATGCGTTGTTATCCTGAATTCCCCAATATATATTTTTTAAAAGGACAGCACTTCATGCATCAGACTGCTTTGAAGATGTGGACCCTAAAGAATACAGAGCAAAGAGCTTGCTCATAAAATAAGGACATATTTAGAGAGCCTGAGCCATCTATAGCAAAGGCAGGGATGGGTCCCCAGGACCCGTCTACCAGGCACAAAACCCTGAGTTCAAGTCCTAGCACCACATAAATCAACCATGTTGTTCTACACAAATGTAATCCCATCACTTAGGAGGTGAAGGCAAAGAGTGCTAGAAGTTCAAGGTCATCCTAGGTTACATAGCAAATTTGAGGCCAGGCAGGGCTACATGAGGAAAAAAATATATGAGAAACACCGAAACTTACCTTGAAAACTTTTAAATCTCTAAATCAAAATTTAGTAGAAGCAAACACATGAGGACTCCAGGTAGTTTCTGCATTGCAGTTCTTATTCTCAAGTAATAGGAAAATTCTACAGATATTAGAAATAGACTTTTCTGATAGGAATCATAACATATCTTCATTTGTTATTCTAAAATTCTTCTTGTTTTTCTTGCTTCTATTGTTCAGCTCATGGTAGTCTGAGTTCATTTGGGAACATAAGATGTCATCACTTATAGCCTTTTCATCTTTCTGAGGATTTTTTTCTAACACTCTCTTAGACAAGAGTCTTTGACTAATTGAAAAGATTGTAGCTCATAGATTAACTCATGCCTGAATGTCTGTGCATGTTTCACGCTTATCATTCATTTCTTGGTGACACATTTTTCTCGGTGCACTTGGTTGATGCTGACTTTGCATCCTGAGAAAGTGGGTAATGAACTCAGTGCTCATGTCATCTGGCCTCTGCTTTCTGAGCCGGAGTTGAAGTAATCTCACATGGCCACCTTCAGGACCACAAACGCTGCTGTCGTGTCTTAGGACTCATGGAAGCAAAGTAGTTTAAGCAAGACCCTCAAACTTGTCCCAGCATGTGGAGCCCAATGAACTGTTCAGGAGAAGCAGCCAGACCCCCCAGGGCTAAGCCAGCAGAGGGGCAAAGAGACAGTCCTGGGAGTCAGACATCCCTGAACCCACTCTGAGGCCTTGAGCTAGTCCTGGATCCCTAGTATATACAGGAGGTCAGGTCACTGGATCAATCTCCAAATAGTGAATCCCTTTATTATTATAACTTGTTTTAAAATAATTTTAGATCTAAGCAAGAGATGTGAAATGTAGATAGATCATTATTTTCACCTAATCCTGTCCAGTATTATCATCTTATAGTCTTAATGTATACTCTATATTAAGATATTCAGTCATCTGTCTTATAGATCTGAAATATATTTCAAAAAGAGCATTACAGGCTGGGCATGGTGATCCACACCTTTAATCCTAGCATGTGGGAACCTGAGGTGGGAGGTTTGTGAAGCTACAGAGTAAATTCTGGTCAGCCTGGACTAGAGAAAGACCCTACCTCAAAACACCAAAGCGAGAGAGAGAAAGCAAGAGAGAGCACTTCAAAAGAGGAATTTGTTGAGATGTGAATTAATGAATCTTGGTAAATGGTCTCCAATCTCAGTGCAGTTAAATCAGAATGTTGTTAGTGAGGCTTTGTTCTCTTTAATGTTGTAGACAAAGAATTTCCTGGTCTACTTTGTTATTAATGGACAGCCAGTGGAGTCCACAGACCACCTAGGATTTTACATAGACCTTTTGTAAAAATAAACAAGCAGTAATTTATCCCCAGCCCTCACTTATCCAAACCATCCTAACTGAGAGCATGCACCTGTTTTAGAAAGCTTTTACACTGGGAAAACGTCTGACCCCAGACCTCTGTCTTGGCTGCTGGGGCTCTGGTCTGTTTTCTCTCTGTTGATGAACCCAGAGCTGAGGCTCCAGCATGCCTATCCAGAAGCTCCCGGATGATGGAGCAGAAACCTCCACTTTGCAAAGTTTTGGTTTAGTGCTTTTCTTCTCAGACTTGCCATCATCACCGTTTCACCATCTTGGCTTAAGATGTTTGTGTATTATTCAGAATTGAGCTCAAATTCAAAAAAAATGGCTTGCTTCTCCTGGGCAGGTAATGAATGCTAAAAAGTTCTGTTACCCAGCATCCCTCCCGAGAAGTGTTCTTTGACTTTACCCTGCAGGGTAATTCTGAAATAATGACATGTTCCAGATACAAGACTGTATGTTTAAATACACCCGGCCCTGTGCATCCCTTGAAATAACAGAAACTGACCAGGAATAGAAATCGTTCTTTAATAAATGCACGGTCTTGGGATGTGAATATATGAAATGTTCACTTGCTCGGCTGGATCTTTTGTTCCTGGTGTCTGGATAAAGACAAATGGAAAGCCATTGACCTCAGACTGTTCATGATCTGAAGCAGAAAGCCGGCAGCTTGGTTTTGCATATGGATTTTCAATAGAAACTGAAGCTGCCTTTGAATGGCTGGCTGCAGGGGAGGTGGGGGGGTCACTTCAACTGTGCCTGTCCCGTGTAGTCTTCTGATCCTAAAAGAACGTGAAGTAGACTACGACTCTTATGTCACAGACACATGCCAGTGAGAATGTGAAGACAGGGCCCTGGGTGTACAGACTCTGTCTTCAGGACTCCTGCTCTTCTCCCTTAAATACCCCCCCCAAAGCTTGGAAGGAACAGATAAGCAAGAAGCCAAAAATCTTTATGAAGACTCATTCTCTCAGTTCTTTGCTCTTACTTAACATTCACTTGGTGACCTGATTATCTAATCCACTGAAGATCACAGATCATTTACCAAATGTTTGCTGGATACTTCCCAGGGAGTTATGTGCTGGACACTTGAAATACAGGAATAAATAAAATCAGCACTGAAATAGTTTTTTTAAAATATTTTATTTATTCATTTTCAAGCAGAGAGAGAGAGAGAGAGAGAGAGAGAGAGAGAGAGAGAGAGAGAGAGCGCCAGGGCCACCATCTTGTGGGTCTGGCTTATGTGGGTCCTGGGGAATTGAACCGGGGGCCTTAGGCACTGGAGGCAAGTGCCTTAACCGCTAAGCCATCTCTCCAGCCCCTGAAATAGTTTTTGAGGTCTGGAGAGATAGCTCAGCGATTAAAGATGCTTGCTACAAAGCCTGATGTCCAGGATTCAATTCCCCAGTACCCATGTGTGATGGTTAGGTTTTGTTGTCAACTTGATCTTTTTAATTATCTTGGGTGGGTCTCTGAGGCTGTTCACAGGAAGACAGCCCTCTTGGTAGGTGGTAGGATATAAAGAAGCTCAGAGAAGCTAGAAATGAACATCCCTTCCTGGGAAGGCAGATCAGGAAGGAAATTCCAGAGACTCAGGAAGCCATTGTCTGGGATAGGATTGCAGAACCTCACTCTAAGGCTATATGAAGGAGGAGATCTCTCTTCCTAGCCCCCCTACCTGATTGCTGTTGTGTGTGTGTGGTGCTGGTGATGGGTTTCTCTCTCTGTTTGGACCTGTGAAAGGGGACCAGCCTCTTTTGTCATTATGGAACTTCCTCTGAGTCTATCGCTTCAAAAAAACCTTTCTCCCCCATAAATTGTGCCTGGTTTAGAGATTTATCTCAGCGGCATGAGCGCTGACTGCGACACCATGTAGAGTCAGATGCATGAAGTGGTGCATGTGTCTGGCGTTTGTTTGCAATGGCAAGAGGCCCTGGCATACCCATTCTCTCCTTCCCCTTCTCTCTCTGTCTCTCTCTCTTTCTCTCTGTCTCTCAGAGACTCTTTCTCTCTTTTTCTCTCTCTCTTCTTTTCCCCTCTCAAATAAATAAAATAAGTGAAAATACTTTTACTTTTCCCTCTCAAATAAAATAAATGAAAATATTTTTAAAGTAGCTTTTAGACTGGGGGGATGCCTCAGTCGGTAAAAAAGTAGCTTCCTATGTAAAAATGCCAGGTATGGTGGCCCAGGCTTATAATCCCAGTGCTGGGGAGACAGAGAAAGGGTCATCCCTGGCATTGACAGGGCAATGTAGCCTAATTGTTGAACTCTAGGATCATTCCTGACATTTACATGGGTTCTTGGGATTAGACTGAGATCCTCATGCTTGCTTGCAAGACAGCACTTTATCAATTTACCCAAGCACTGTCTCAAAGAAAGTGAATGATAACCCTGAGGTTCTCCTCTGGCCTCTAGCCTACACACACACACACACACACACACACACACACACACACACACACACACACACACGAGAACAGAAAACAATTCAATATACATGCTTCTAGTTAAGGAGAATGAACAGAACTATACCTGCAATCCAGAGTGATACTTGCTAGGGCATGGATATGAACCAGTTACCTGAACAGTTAGGTAGGGTTACCCAAAGAAAATGCTATTTTGGTTTAAAAACAAAAAAAAATGTGTAAAACTCAACGCATCCCTCTCAGGATTTGATAGAAAGGACCTATCTAAGCCACTAATGGAGAGGCAAATCAGCCAGAATATTGCTGCAACTCCCCAAAATATCTCTGGGCATTTATAAAACTGTGGGTATATGATGTAATTTTCCTTCTGATGGTTGTGCTATTGAGTAAATTGTGTGAAGGCAATCTTAGATATGGTTGCAAAAGGCTTTAATAACTGTTTAAAAGTTTCAAAAGTTAGGACAATCCTACAATGTAGAGTTGAAAAATGTGCTAATTGGAAAACTATTCTGCAGTTACTAAGAAATGATATTATGTTGTTGCTGTTTATTTTATTTATAATATTACCAGGTTTCCAGTGATAAGGCAGAAATATTCTAACATGTCTATTACTCTCAATATACCCTAGAAAATTCTATAGGTTTTTTTTCCCACTTGTTTTATTTTCTAATAGAAAGTAAGAAAGCTAAACTCCTTTGGAAATGGGTGAGATTTAAAGTCTCTGTATATCATAAGGAAATAAGGATTTGAAAAGGCTCACATAGTTGACAAAAATAAATTACTTTCATTCTTTTATTTCATTTTATACTGTCTATAGCTAAAAAATTTATTGGCTCCCAGTGATTTATAAATTTAAGCAACCAAACAGTTTGTCAACAATCCCATGGTTCAGTTTCACTAGAGGTTGGTAATAACCTCCCCCCCCAAAAAAAAAATTAAAGTCACAATATCAAAGGTTTAGGAAATCTCTTATAAATATGTAAGCATACAAAGGAAGAGAAAGACAGGGCCAGAAACACTGACATATGGAGTTGTATGAGGAGCTCCTTGGCCACAATATTTGGAACAATATCACAAATACCAATGTGTTAAAGAATTCTTGAATTTTCTTCCTTTTGAACATTTTAAAGATATTTTCTCAAAGTTTAAAATCATATCAACTAGTACAGAGTTTCCATTTAATTATGGCAAACAATAATTCTTTTTCCAAAAATAACTCCTATACTTGCATTTTTATTAACATTTTGTATAATGGATATTTTAACAAAGAATCGATATAATCAGCATTAAAAGACAATCTCATAAATGAGATCCACTTGACCATAATAATGAACCACTATGTCACCTCTTCTCATTTTGATGGCAATGCCTCCCAGCTGTTCCTTCACACCTCCTGGGTGTCTGTGTATGTGCTCATGTGTGTGCAAGTGCCCAGGCGCATGTCCATGTGGGACAGAGGGCATCCTTGGGTGTCTCCCCTTAAATGCTGCTCACCATTTTTGGAGACAGGGTCTCTCACTGGTTTGGATCTCACCAAGCAACCTAAACTGACTGGCTAGCAAGCCCCAGGGATCCTCCTGTTTTCTCCTCCCCAGAAATGGGGCTAAAAGTGCCTGCCATCACTCCTGACATTTACATGGGTTTTTGGGATTGAACTGAGATCCTAGTACTTACTTAGAAGGCAAGCACTTTATCCATTGGGCCATCCCCCCTATAGTGCTGGCCCAGAAAATAAGGAAGTCCAAAAGCCGCACACTAAGGCAAATGAGATCCATGGATCCTGTTTGCAGACACATTAAAGCGTTTATCAGTCTACTTTCCGAACCATTTTCCTGCTTTCCTTCCTCCTGCACCTCAGCTGTTGTTGGTACTGTTCCCTTCTTCCCTATTAGCATCAGTGCTAGAGCTTGGATTTATCGAACTGCTTTTCCTCCCTTGCTCCCTTATTCTACATCCCCTTTTTCATCCCCACTTTCTGAGGCCTGGAGAAACAAATGAGACAAAGCGATGTGTTAATAGTTGAGACATGAATGCGCCTCTGGTGGACCTATCTATCTATTATAAGCGTTTATTTTAAAAATATGATAGAAGCCAAGCCTGGTTGCACACGCCTGTCATACCAAAATTTTGGAGACAGGAGAATTACAGCAAGTTTGAGGACAGTCTGGTCTATCTACATAGCAAGTTTCAGGACAGCCAGGGCTACATAGTCTTAAAAACTTTAACCAACCTTTACAGTATTACCAATAGGTGGTTGACAATGAAGGTGAGCAGGCTCCTAGGAAGATTCCTTGGGTTAAGGGTAAAGGTCAGCTCTCTCTTCCATCGCTGTGCAGAGTGCCTGATATCAGCAACTGAAGGGAAGAATGATGCATTTATTTATTTTATTCACAGTACCAGATGGCTTGTTGACTTGCCAATGATGTGGGTTGAATGTAAAAATCTCCCTCCTAGGAAAGTGTGTTTGAACACTCAATCCTTAGCTGGTGGTTCTGTGAGAAAGTTGTAGAACCTTTAGGAGATTGAAATTTGTTAGAGGAAATGGGTTACTGGGGACTGACCTTGAGATCATGTCGCCCAGCCTCACTTCCCGTTCACCCTCTGCTTCTTGACCGTGTCTGCATTGTGAATTCTGATGCTGCAGACATACCTTCCACACCATGATGGAATGCTTCCCTTTAAAACTGTAAGCCAAAATAAGCCCTTCCCTTTGTAAGATGCATCTTGTCAGGTGTTTGGTAACAACAATAAGTAAACTAATTAATATCATTAGCCTACATTAGAAGATATGATGCCAGTCCCAGCATGGCTTAGCTGACATTGTTGAGTTTTAAGAGCTATGGGTCTTCCCTCTAAGCACTGCAGAAAGAAACCAAAGAACAGCAGGCTTTCAACCCACCATAAAGCCATCGCCATCAGTTATTTTCTTCCTTGCCCACTTTTAAACCAGGGTTAATTGGAACCACATCTTCACGTGATTCTATACACATCCTCCCCATACTCAGCTGGACAGGGGAGGAAATACCTAGGCAAGGAAAGCATGTCACAAGCCTCTCTCCGAGTCCTTACTAGACCGTATTTATGAAAGCTGGAGCCATCAATGACATGATCTGTGGCACCTGATATTACCTGTCACTATGGGCCCACTTTCATCTGAACCTAAGAAGGATATAGCAACATCACTGTCATCATCTTGAAGTGACTTTTATTTAAAAATTAAAATTATATATGTATGTTTGGGGCTGGAGAGATTTCTCAGTGGTTAAACCACTTGTCTGCAAAGCCTAAGGACCCAGATTTGATTCCTCAGTATCCATGTAAAGCCAGATGCACAAGGTGGCTCATACATCTGGAGTTTGTTTGCAGTGGCTGGAGGCCCTGGCATGTCCATTCTCTATCTTCTTCTTTCTCTTTCCCTCCTTCAAATAAATAAATAAAATATTAAAAATAAAAATTATATCCTTTAGATTAATTCTTTATATAAGAGATTAAATCATGAAGAAACACCCCAGTAAAATCCATAATGGGAAGAGTATAAAACTATAATTTTAGTCATGTTATCAAGAGCAGCATGACAGAGTCAAGTAGGCACTAATGTCTGGGTTTTGAAATCAGAATGTCATGTATTTATTTGACAAAATTTCTGAGTTAGGGCACCTTCTGCCTCAGCAGAGTACTGTGACTTGTTTTTGTTTATATTGTAATTAAAATGTCAGCTGCTGTCACTTATTATGTAAAGTGTGTGGGAATATTGTTTTCCTTTTTTTTTTTTTTGAAAAAAAAAACACACAATTGTTTTTCACTCCTCTTTTTGTACCCCCACCCCACCCCTGAGTGGGCTGGCCCTGCTGGGTATATAGACAGAAATTCTTGCTTAATTGCAGCCTTCATGATCTTGGCACAAAGCCAAGCTAGTTTGATTCGAGTTCTAACCTTTTCAAAACAAAGAGTAATGGGAATTTAGCAATACAAGATGTCAAGAGATTTCACATGAATTCAGTTGAGAACCAGAGATGAACTAAAAACAAATCAGAAGGTAAATTTCCTTTCTCTCTTCTTGATCCAGGACTGTCCATCTTTTGTTAGACTACAGTGTAATAGAATTGAGAGTTAAATAAGCAAATTTCCATGAGACCTGGATAAGCGTGCCTCATTTCCTACCCAGGGTTATGTGCCACGTTGAGCCAAACACAACTCGAATGACTTATAGATCAAAGAAGTCACTCACTCATCAAACCATAACAGAACTCATTTGCACATTTCCTATTTTTCTTTCCCATCTTGCAAACTTCTCTGACGAAAGCACGAGAGCCTGTTGGGACATTTATGACCCAACGAACTAGTTGGATGAGGAGCAGTAAATGGAAAGCTCTGCTGGGATTTCTGTTTGGGTTGACCTCCAAATGTTAGAATATCAAGTCTGTTTTCTCTTGGGCTGGTGAGTTTCTCCAGAGAGCCATCCTCATCCCTTTGGGATGAATTTGCCTGTTACGATGTCCCTGGAGAGGAGGACAGCGAGTTTCACTTGAATTTCAACACAACACAGTTACAGCTGTCCAGGTATCACAGAGCTCAGCCTTGACCTTGGATGGTTTTTCTCACTGAGGGTGACCAAGTGACAGTTTGTACAGTGAAGAAACAGTGTCTGGGGACTGATGGCTTCCTGTGGTCAGCCTTTTTCTATGAATCTCCTAATTGAAGCCCCACCAGACACTCCCAACCAAAGAGGTACTGTGACAGCTTAGGGTGACAGGAACCCTGAAAGTCAAGAGCAGGAGTGCCTTGGACAACCTGAGCCCCTCCCTAGAGTGGGAGGTGTCCTTTACTAGAACTCAAATCTAATCCTGGAACCTGTCAGAAGGCAGACCAATCACTGTCTCTCTGGCTCACCTGAGCCAGAAGATATACTTACCTAGAGCACACAAACTACTCTGTTTTTCTCATGGATGGTCAGTGGAGAGACTCCTAAACCTCCAGGCTTTTGGTAAACACCCCTCATCCCAGCCACTGGACCAGGGGTACCCCCTTCTTCTCCCACATGGGCTTCTTTTTCCTTATGAAGGGAGCCACCTATATTTTCCTTTCGTAATCTAATGAAGCCTCTCTAAACCTTACTCTCTGGTGGCCTATAATTTTAATTCTTTAAATTTATATGACAAGAACCTGGGTACTCTAAATTTGTTGGTGTGTTGGTAAGGAACCCCAAGTTCCCCATCAAGGTACCTGCTCACTGTCACTCCAGAGCCGCTTGAATCAACATGCAGCCAGATCCTCTCCCCCACCATCCATAGAATTAGTTTTTAGCTTCCTGTCATTTGCCTATAAAGTTACTATGCGTTGTTTTCTTTCCAAATACCAAGGCATGATTGACACCTTCTTTTCCTTGTCTTCATCCTGCATTGAGGGTTTGGGTCTCTGGGTGGTCCATTTATTGTCACTGCATTGCTGCTTCTGGAGGGATTCGAGGGAGGCAGTGTGAAGATGACCTTTAGTCCTCTGTCCTCTGCAGGTTCCTTCGTGTTGACTCTCGAGGGTCTTCATGTTGCCCTTCTCTGGTTTTGAGGCTTATGTCAGCTCTGAACTTGAACATCTCTTCCTAGCAAGTCGGCATGGCTCTGCACAGTCCTAGGCTCCTCTTGCAAATGTGCACAGCACTCCCACATTCCTTTCATGTCCGATGCCCTGACCAGGAGAACTTCCACTCTGACATGTCCCTCAGGATGGCTCAGATCAGAGGCATCACTCCACCTCCCCAGCACAGCAGCAGGTGCTCAGCCATGTAGCAGAGCAGTAACTGCCTCCTACACACTCAACACAACACGTATTTACCCTGTGTCTTTCTTCCTTTGTTCCACAATAAGTCACCTCCAGAAGAGGATAATTCTCTTTCTTTCCCAAGCTTGTCCATGGGCCTTGCAGTTGACTCCCTCCAGCAGAGCCACACTTAATTTGAAGAATCTAGCAGAAAACACATATTCATTTTCTCAATCTCGGATATCATCATCTGTATAGGAACGCTGTCTAGCTTTGCCCATATATATTTTTTATTGTTGCTTCCTATTCACAAAGAAAGAGGGCTTTCTAGTTCTATGGGGATTTTTTTTCACAATTACAACCTAACTCATTAATGATAATTTTCTTTTGGCCCAGCACCAGAGTTCAGCCCATCATTCTAGAATAACAAAGCAGAGAAACGGAATCCTCTCACAATCCAAGTCCCATACCCCTAACCTTGAGTAGAAAATAGATGCTAATAAATTCAGGGTCTTAAAATGTGAATTATACTCATTTCACACTTGGTGGCAGCTTCATGCTGAAGTAATAGCTTAAAACTTAATTACAATGCTTGTCCCTTCCTTAGGTGCAGATGACATTCCTCGGATAGATTTTTGCAATGACATCTGAGGAGCAGAGTGGAGACACTAATTAGTTATTCATGATGGAGACTATTGACTGTATACTGATTAAAGCAAAGCGTTGACACCCTTCCCAGCATGATGTATCTGTCTATTGTAATGCTTCTCCCCTAGTCCTTATGGAAAGCTCTTTGGGAAATGATGGAAATGCCCTTCAGTGTTTACGTGCAGATATAGAATGAAAGTGTGTGTGATGGAGATGGTAAGCAGAATGCGCCAGGCTGCTTCTGCTTGAAATGTGCCTGCAAATGACCAGGCTCCACTTTAATGAGCACTTGAGACACACAACCATCATGGAGAGGACATAGCCTGCTCTGAGCGTTCAAGAAGCTCTTGCACAATGTGCCCCCCACTTCAGCAGCTCAATCAGAGGCTAGAATTGAGGAGAGGCCAATGTCTAGAGGATTCCATCCCTATGGCATAATTCCAGGCACCAGCTACAGAAAAGTAAGACACAATCCTCCTGGCTTTGTGCACATTGCGATGCTCTTACCCAAGAGTTCTTTGTTCTTTAATGGACTAGGGAGAATGCCCAGGAATGAGAGGCCAAGCTGAATGAGGCATCTCAGGAGGAGAAAGCAGCTACTATTTGTCTATTTGTCCATCCCTTGATAGTGGGGGGTCCCATCACTCAAGACACGGGGCGGTCCTGGCAGAACTACTGGAGAGGTGGGTCCTGCATCAGGAGAGAAGATTTTAACAGAGTGGCATTCCATTTTAATAGAAGGTTTCTAAATTTCAGACTTCCAAGTGCTCCTCACACATAGACTTTTACTAGGAAGCTCCCAGTAAGTTTCAGTCCCTCCACAAGCACTGCTTGGTGGTGGCTGAGGGCCAGAACCTGTCGCCAGCATTCACTCCTGTCTGTTCCTGATCGCGTGGTGTTTGGAAGATGGTTCATATTCATATAGTGACTTGGAAATTGCAAAGCAGGTCGGCTAATACTCTCAAACACTTTCTAAAGCCAGATGGAAGGTGTTAATTTCATTTCCATACAACAGATGTGGAAGTGGATGGGTTAAAAAGTTCTTGTTGAACATAATGAAAAGGCTCCATATTTGGGTATAATTAGGATGATATGGTTTTTGATTATTTTGAGATAGGATTTTACTAAGTGGTCCAGGCTTTGACTAAACTTGAGATCATCTGAGCAGGGGGTGTTGGCATGAGCCAATATGCCTGGAAGTGTATTTATTGTTTTGGTCATGCTGGGCATTGAACTCAGGACCTTATGCATGCTGAGCAATTACTCTAACATGGAGCTGCTTTTGCAACCCTTCTCCATCATATGTAAAGGTGTCAGAGGATGGCTCAGAACCCCTGCCCTGGTGGAAGCGCATTGGGAGCTCAGGAGCTAAGCTCTGTAGCCAGACTTTTGAGCATTAAGTCACTTTGAATGCTTTGTCACTTGGTAGGATGTGACTGGCTAAGCTTGAAGAACCTCTGTGTCTCAGTTATAAAAAGCAGGTAAGAATGAGATGAACCTCAGAAGGAGTTTGTGAGAATTCATTGTACAGCAACTAAGCAACTACCTCAATCATTCTATAACATGAGCATAGTAGCTGTTTGTTTCAAGGACTTGGTTGTTTTAGCAACAGATGGCCACTCATTCTTGCGAATGACAGGGAATCTGTCCCAGCAATCTGGAAACTTACCTGTATTACTTAAATACCTATGAGATGATAGTTAGCAACAGGTTAACAGCCTATTGTGTGCAAGTCAAGAACAACAATAAAGACAACAATAAAGCAAATATGAGCTGGTTAACTTTCCAGGTTGGTCCCACAATTAAAAGTGAATTCTCTAGCTGTGTGCAGTGGTACTTGCCTTTAGTCCCAACACGCAGGAAGCTGAGGTAAGAGGATCACCATAAGTTCAAGGCCAGCCTGTGCTACAGTGTAAGACCCTGCCTCAAAAAAAAAAAAAAAAATTAGAAGCGAATTTTAACCCTGCTGAAACTTTCTTATAGAAAAGACATTTATTGTCTACCTGAAGGCCTGACAGAATCACATCTCTTTCTAAGGAAAGACAAAGTGAGAAGCAAAAGCTCTACACAGAGGAAGCGAAGTGCTCAGCATTGTGATAATAAACAAAAGTTCCTTGTATCAGCACTCAGGCTGGGGAGAAGTGTTGAACGTTTTCTGAAGTTAATTGTGGTTTAGCAAGTGACTGGGAGGCAGAAGGAGAATAACTGTGAGTTCAAGGCCAGTCTGAGACTATATGGTGAACTCCAGGTTAGCCTGGGTTAGAGCAAGAACCTAACTCAAAACACAAAAGGAAAAAAAAAAAAGAAGGAGGCCCACTAAATAATGTAACTCATTATGGACAATAAATATATATTTAAAAAAAATAAGGAGGGGGCTGGAGAACAGTTAAAGGAGCTTCCTTGTAAGGCCTTACAAACCAAGCTCGATTCCCCAGTACCCATATAAAGCCAGACACAAAGTGGTCCACTAATCTGGAGTTCATTTGCAATGACAAGCAGCCCCAGCTCATTGATATTCTCTCTCTCTCTCTGAAAGAAAGAAAGAAAGAAAGAAAGAAAGAAAGAAAGAAAGAAAGAAAGAAAGAAAGAAAGAAAGAAAAATTTTCTAAAATCAGAAAGATCGCTCAGTGATTGCCACACAAGCATGAGGACCTAAGTTCAGACCCCCAGCACCTAGGGAAATGCAAACGCCAGGCATGGTGACACATGCATCTAATCCCAACAACAGGAAGGCTGAGGCAGAAGGATCAGGTCAGCCTGGGATGCAGAACACTATAACAAAATAAATAAATTCGGACTTACAAAGATGCACGCGCGCGCACACACACACACACACACACACACACACACACACACACACACACATATATATATATATATATATATATATATATATATATGAATCCATCCATAAAATGGGACCAAAAAAATTCAGGTATTAAAATGTGTTAAGATCATGTTACACTGTAGGGACTAAAATCTGTCCTTGACTTCAGCTTTTGCAGAAAGGAAGTGGGGATTAAAACCCAATCCCCTGGAGGAGCACATGAAGTAGAAAACCCCAGAAACAAGATGCCTTTTCTGGGTACATTTTATTCCTGTTAAGAAAAAAAAAATCAATATCCCTCCTAACCATAGTAGGAAAAGGAAATTACACTGTAAACTCTAATGAGATTTAAAGAAATTTCACATTGAATAATTTGCACCATCCTCGAGACTGGCCATTTATTTTTACATACATCCATAAAGTTTGTGCTTCTTCATGAAATTGCGCCTTTATGAATTATGTTGTTTTCTTCCCCTGAAGCCATATGGGTGGAATGTGTATCTATCTTTTACACAGGCTTGGATGAATTTTTGCAGCCATAGCTGATCACAACTATACTGTTTCTATTTTATATTCTTCTGTGCATTGTTCGTGTGGGAGGGGTTCATGTACACATTTGCACATGAGTGTGGAGACCAAAAAATAACGTAGGCTATTGTAATGAACTCCGTCCAAACTTTTTTTTTTTGTGTGTGTGTGTGTGTGTCAAGGTCTCTCATTGGACTGGAACTGGTTAATTAGGCAACGCTGGCTGACCAGAAGGCTCCAGAAATCTACCTGTCTCTGCCTTCTTAGTACTGGGATTACTATGTCTAGCTTTTTAAAAAAATGTTATTTATTTATTTATTTGCAAGGAAAGAGAAAGAGGGGGGAGAGAAGAGATAGACACATAGAATGGGCACACCAAGGCCTCCAGCCACTGCAAATGAACTCCAGACACATGTGTCACTCTGTGCATCTGGCTTTCTGTGGGCACTGGGGACTTGAACCCAGGTCACTAGGCTCAGAGCCTTAGTTACTGAGCCATATCCCTAGCCTATGTCTTGCTTTTTAAAATGGGTTCTGGGGATCAAAACAGCAATGACTTTACCAACCGAGCTATCTCCTCAACCCTTTACTTCTTTTTATAAGGTAAAGTCTCACTGATTGATCAGGCTGACCTTGAACTCATGCTCCTCCTGCCTCAGCTTCCTGAGTAGCTGAGACTGCAGGTCTATACCATCAAGTGTAGCAAAATCTTATTTTTTTTATCCACAGCACAATGCTGGATCCGAGTAACCTGTATGATGAGGTGGCTCCCGTGATTTCCATACACAATTTAATTGTGTTTGTTAATAACCTGTACCTAGACACCCATAGGACAATTAAATGCTAGTCTCAGCAGTAATCTCCAGTGGGCTGGAGTCTTGTGGACCTACGATGCTAATGAGGTCTAAAGGACAAACAGTTCACAGTCAGAATCCTGACTCCACGGGCGAGCACTCTGAGTCAGCACTTGAGCCAGGATTGGGGGGTTTCAGAACTAGGAAAATACCTCCAGAGGGCCGCTTCAGAAGGGGAACCTATCCCGGTGACTTTGAGATGACATTTATTACCAGGATCTGTGTTTACCACTTGTAGAAAGTTCCGACCGGACCTGCCAAGCTAACCCATAAATAAAACCCAAATGAAAGGATTACTTCCACAAATATCTGAATACCTGCCACATGTCTGACATGTTCTAGAACACATTAATTAACAGACAGGCAGGGCCCTTGCTCCTGTGGAGTCTGTCCCAGCGGGAGGGCCATAAGTACCCAAGCGAAGTGACTGACACACGTGTGCCAGCCTAACTCCTTCCTGCACCTTACCTCACTGAAACTGCATGCTGGGGGAAGCAGTGAAGTTATGTCCAGATGTTGGAGAGCCAAGGATGTGTAGAGGTCCACAGAACCTGCACAAAGATATTGAAGAGTCAAGAGAAAGTATTTTTCGTGTGCCCAACCTTGATGTGTATTCTTCCCATTGGAGCACACTGGTTAGTTCTCAGCAAGAGAACACCCTGCCATGTGTAATTCTTGTGCATTTCACGTGTGCCCAACCTTGATGTATATTCTTCCCATTGGGCCACACTGGCACATGTGAGTTCTCAGCAAGAGAACACCCTGCCGTGTGTATTTCTTGTGCTTCATACTACATGCATGTAGAGAGGCTTGTCAAAGTTTTCATTAGGAAAGTAACCTGAAAGCACAGCATGAAAAACTTACAATTTGTCTTTCTGCTCACTATCTGGCTCCTATTCTACCATGAGAGAAATGTAAAATGTATGTGACAAGGAACATGTCACAGCATGGGAAAATATGTATAAAACATGGATGAACAGAATGGACTTTTCAGTCTGATCGTTATCTCAGCGTGGAGGCTTGTTAGAACTACCCAGAGAGAGGGCAATACTGGTTTCTAGGACTTCTGATGGCATACAGTTTTTGTTCAATTGATCCCTTATTTTATATCTGTATGCCTTCTTGAATTGTAAATGCTAAGCCCTTGATTCTCAACCTTTGTTTCTTATTAGCACCATGGGAGATGTTTATCAGTACACCTACATCAAAAAAAAAAAAAAAACAGAAACAAAAAAGTAACCCTAATTCCTAGTCCCCATCCCAGCAGAATGAATCAGCATCTTTAGGGCTTTGAATGAGACATCAGAATTATTTAAAATATGCCTAGTGGCTCTCCCTGGTACAGCCATGGTCAATAAACTGGTCCTTAATTGGACAGATACTGTGTTGAAACCTCATCCATGTCAACATTGCATCCCATAAACGATGAAGGGATACCTGGCATAGGAGTAGGTATGATGAATAAGTGTGTAGGGAAGAGAGTGGAGATAAAGGGTGGGTGGGTGAGTGAGTGAATGAGCAAGAAGGCAGTAATTAGAACATTTGTTGGATTTCAGTTCATAGGGCACTATTAGACTTACAACTACATTTATAAGAGTTCAGGTTCTCTATGCTAATGGATAAAAATTCATTAGACCATGTTAGATAAGCATATAAGTATATGGAAAAATAAACAGCAAGCCACAGGGTCTCACTTCATCATCTGAAGTGGAATTCTCTTTGCCTTCCTGAACGTGCACTCCTCTCTGATGTTGGCAGTGTTCCCTCTGCACAGTGCAGGCAGCCATGGCATCAGAGGTAATGGTTCATTCTGATTTCTCCAGGAATCATGTTTGTCTGAAGGAAGCAAAGAAAGCAAAGGGAAATTATTGTTTGTGTGGAGTGATCTGGTTGCTTGTAAACCAAGCAATGAAAGGGAGACTTATGTAAGCAAGAGAGAATTCTCTGTGTCCTCCACATGCAGAAGACCATCTGAGCCAGGATCCATGCCCTCCTCACACTGGGGGTGGGAGAAAGATCTGGAAGTGTCTGCCACACCTGAGAAGGTCACAATTTCCTTTCGCAGTCCTGCAGATATCTCTGGGTAATTCTGTGAGATGCCAATGCCATGTTGGGCATATGGGGTTTTTTTCTTCTCTTGATTCATGTAAGAGTTCCCATGAGGCTGTGCATGTAGCAGGGAACAGTAGCAACACAGGTGGGAACAGCAACCTCCTGTGGGTTTTGGTTAGGCTCTAATCTACTCTGTTTGTTACATGGATGTCAGTGAAGAAACTCCTGTCCCCTAGTAGCTGTATAAAAGAGAGATTGATGCAAACTTCTTGTGACAGAGTTGGGAAAATGTAGTGTTCTTTCTAATTTCTGAAAGCTGATTTCATGATCACCGTTGATTTTTAACCATGTTCTGCCATTGTAATCAGATTAAGTGCCACCTCTACTAGATTGGGCACCACCTTTGCTTAAATCCTGGGTCATTTGATGTCCATCTCTGGGACATGGCCTTAACAGTGACTATCTTTTAGAACAAAATACTATCTGCCATGTACCAGAAAAATATAGCAAATGCACAAGTCTATGATATCTAGGATTTAGAAGGCCCCTGCACACACACACACACACACACACACACACACACACACACACACACACAAACACACGCACACGGCGTGCGCACGCACATACACACAGGCTTGACACGTACCACCCCTAATGGAGTCCCTGAAAGAAAGCTTCCCATCTTACTCGGGTTGTCCATCCAATATCACAGTGGTTGAGATTTGGAACTGACTACATTTTTCCTTTAATTTTCACGTGAGTTAAAGAATCTACTCCTACCTGACTCTGGTATGGATAGAAGATTCCACTCAGATATTGCGAAGGCAAAATGAGCTCACGTCATCTTGGTTAGTTCTCTATCTTCTCTAATTCTTTTCTCATTTCTCTGTTCAACTTGGGACTCCTGAGCCCTTCTCCCATCTGACTCTGTCCAACGAGTATCAGTTTAGTTGTCTTGGTTACTAGGTCTCCTACAGATTCATGCCTTCAGGTCTCACTGTTCCCTGAGGCTACAGATCAAAGAATGGCCCCAAATAAAGAGAATGCCTTCCCTGAGAAGAAAGCCGGAGACAGCCATTCAGAACTTTTTTTTAAATTTTGCTGTGAATATGGAAGCTGCTTAATATGACTATTTCTCTTTTTTTCTTTGACTTTTTCTTTTTAATAGGCATGAAGTTATTTTATGTACTTATGGTTAGTGCATTATATGTCAAATACCCTCATACCACATGTACTGATCAGATGAGGGTAATGAGTGTTTGTGTCTCCTTGTTGTTTGTGTCTCCTTATGGAAGTTTGTTTCTATCTTGTACACAAACATTCCATGGGCTGTGAAAAGGAAAGATCTACTAAAGAAGAATGGTTTTCAGGTGGAGCATTGGATATTGTCTGGCCCAATCCTGTTATGTTATATATGGAGAAAACCAGGCCCAACAAGACAGAGTAACCTGTGTCTCAACACATAGCTAAGCAGGAAAACAGGATTGAAGACAAAGCCCCTTGACTCCTTACTAGGGACATCCTGGTACTTCATGTTTTGTGCCCCAGACCATATGCCACTCCAGGACCATGACTAGTAGACTCAGAGTCTGCCTCCAGCACTTATTACCCAAGAACTACCCTCTGGGAGCTTCTGTTGTCACATTTGCAAAATAGAGGTGCCGGTACCATTGGGTAGGAAAGTCCAAGTTGCAATGCACCGTGGGTTTTGGAAGGGTTGTCACCATGCAGAGTCCTGCACCCCACCCACTCCACAATTAAGCATGCCCTACATATGCTTCTGTACTAGGAAGGCATGAATGATTTAGCCAGGGTACCACCTCAGTGAACATAGCAGTTTTTTCTGAGACTTATTCACAATGACACAAGACAGAAGAAACAGTGTGCGTCCCTGGGGAGACATGGAAATACATGCGGGACTTGTTGGAGGGGGGACAAAGGTGTCACCAGAACTGTGGAGGGAGGGAGGATGAGGACATCTGAATGCTGGGCTTTAGCACCAGGTCCTAAGATGTCCATGGAAAACTGGGTTAGGTCAAATAAGGTCACCAAAGGAGATACTGTTAGAAAGGTGAAATACAATCTCAGTGGCTTTTGTGAACCAGAAGAGTAACATAAAGAAGTCCACTGCAGCTACAATAACAGGTTCCCAGCCACTGACTTAATGAAGACCTGTTTAGAGTATAGAAGACACGTTCAAGGTAGATGTATTGTCTGTAGGTGACATTTCTTAAGAGTTTCCTTCCTGAGATCAAAAGTGACTTGTTACTGACTAACAAGAGGCTCTGTAACTAAAAAAAGAAAGAGAGAGAGGGAGAGAAAGAAAGAAAGAAAGAGAGAGAAAGAAAGAAAGAAAGAAAGAAAGAAAGAAAGAAAGAAAGAAAAAAGAAAGAGAAAAGAAAAGAAAATGCAAAATCCCCATTAAATCCCAGCACATAGCATCCAGATGCATTGTCACCGATGCATGGTTCTCATAATAACCTTCCGAGGGTCTGGTGACCCCTATTCTAGTCTCTTATTTCTTGGACATAAACTAGTAAGTCTTCACGTATGCATATGCGGAAGGATATACAGCCTTTGTCCCTCCATCGCTTGTTCTGTTTAACGTAATGTCCTCCAGCTCTCTGAGTCGTCAATAATGGCTGAGTGATATTCCATTGAGGGTGTGATCCATTCGTCCATTACTGGGCACCTAGGTGGCTCTTGTGAGTGTGCGGCAGCAGGCATGCTGACTCGCTGATTTCTGATTTGGTCTGCAGCTCTTGTTCTCATTTCTAAGGCATCACAGAAGTGTCTGCCACAGCACAGGGCCAGTGTTCCCCGCACCCCACATCTTCCTCAGCAGTAGCCATTCTGAGGTAACATGACAGTCTCATTGTGGCTTGATGTGAATCTCCATGTTGATGAGAGACATTGAGCATTTTTTTACACTTCTTTTGTATGCCCTCTTTTGAGAAATGTCTTAGATGAGTTACCCGTCTTTAATTAGGGCTTATTCTGCTATTGAGTGGTTTAAGTTCCATAATATTCTAAAAATCAATGTCTTACTAAATGGTCATAGGATATATACATATGTGTGTATATGTATGATAATATGATATGAATGATATATATGGTCAATAGAATAACATTTTATCATGTTCTATAGGTTACCGATTTTTCTACTTAATATTTCTTTTGTTGTATAGAAACCTTTTAGTTTGATGTAATCCTAAGGGTCATTTTTTTTTATTTTGCTGCCCATGTAGTTAGATTCCTATTTAAAAACATCTTGTGTATACCAAAGTTTGAAAGCATTTCCCCAATATTTTTTCTATTATTTTCAAGGCTTATATTTAAATATTTGGTCTGTTTTTATTGAATTATCATATAAGGTAAAGGATGGTGGTCTAGTTTCTTTCTTTTCCATATGGAATCCAATTTCCCTAGCAGCATTTGTGGGAGGCACTATCCTTTCATCAATATTTTTTTCTTGCTGCTTCTGTTGACAAGCAGTTGGTTACAACTACATGGATTTATTTCTGAGTTGTCTGTTCTGTTCCATTGCTCTCCATGTCTGCTTTTTAAACCACTACCATATAGTTTTGATTACTATCACTTTGTAGTATGTTTTAGTTTGAGGTATTGCAATGTTTTCTGCCTTTGTTCTTTTCTGCTTAAAGATTGGTGTGGCTATTTGGGGTCTTAGAGTATCAAGATGAATTTTCCAATAGTTGTTTTCTAGTTATATGGAGAATGCCATTAGATTTTCTTTATTATGTATATTTTTGGTAATACTGACATTGCAGTGATATTAATTCTTCCAGTCCATGAACATGGGATGTCAACCTTTTCTGTGTCCTCTGCAGTGCCTTTCATTGGTGTTTTATAACTGTCATTGTACAAATCATTAACTTTCTTTGTTAAATTTATTCCTACATGGTTTTCGCAGCTGTTGTGAATGTGGTTGCTTTTATGGATTTTTTTTTCAGCTAAGTTATCATGTATACATTAAAAATGTAGTGACTTTGGAGCTGGATACATGGCTTGGCAGTTAAGCACTTGCCTGAAAAGCCTAAGGACCCAGGTTTGATTCCCCAGTACCCACATGAGGCCAGATACACAAAACGGTCCATGCAACAGCTGGAGGTCCTGGGTCCTGGTGTATCCATTCTCTCTCTCTCTTTCTCTCTCTCTTTCTCTCTCTCTCTCTCTACTAGCAAATAATACTTTTTAAAATATAGTGATTTTTATATACATTCTAATTTTATATCCAACAACTTTACTGAATTTTGTGTCATTTATTGAAAATTTGTTTATACATGTATATATTTTGATCACAGCCCCCTCACATTACCTTATTTCATCTGTGTGTGTGTGTGTGTGTGAGAGAGAGAGAGAGAGAGAGAGAGAGAGAGAGAGAGAGAGAGAGAAAGAGAGAAGGGAGAGAGCGAGAGATGCATGGTGTGCAGTCAGCTTTCTAGTTGCTGCTCAGAAAGAACCCAAACAAAAGTGGCTTGTGGAGGAATGGGTTTATTAGGTTTACAAACTCGTGGGGAGATTCCATCATGGCAGGGAAAATGATGGCATGAGCAGTGGGTGGACATCACCTCCGCCACAGCACTACAAAAAATGACAGGAAGGTGTGCCAAATATTGGCAAGGGGAAGCTGGCTTATAATCCCCATAAGCCTGCCTACAACAACACAGCTCTAGCGAGGTTATAAAACCCAAACTGCCGTCAGCCGAGGATGGATCAATCAGAACACATTCATTTGTTTGTGGGGGACACCTGGATCAAACCATGACACATGGTGTGGTGTGTTATGTGTGCTGTTATGTGTGGTATATGTGGTGTGCACATGTGTGTTTTCAGATGTGTGGAAACCAGAGGGGAACTTTGGGTACCTTCTCTATTGCTTGTCTAAGTACATCATTGAGATGGGAGTCTCTTCCTCAACACAGAATTGCCTTTTTCCATCAGGGTCATTGAGCCCAGCAATTCTCCAGGCTCTTCCCTCTTTCCCCATTTGGATTACAGATGTGCATGACCATGCACAGCTATTTTCATAGGCTCTAGGGAAATGGAACTCCAGAAGCCGCAGGCCCCCACCCCTGCCTCTCCTGGCTTTGAGGTCCATTTGAAGTATATTACAGTTTAAAACTTGTGTGTCTGTGCATTCTTTTCCTCCAATCCTTCTTCCACTAACTTCCTCCTTCCCTCACTCAGTTTGATGTCTTTTTGTAAAATGTATTTCTTCAATTTTGAAAAGATTATTTAGACCAATATGGAACTGGATCTGTATCTTCAATAAATCCTTTCCTTCCATAGAAAATTATTTATTGTTAATAATTAGATACATTGTATGAGCAAGTCTTATGGTGGTGACCCCATTTTACTCCTCCCTGTCCCCCACCTGCTGGGGGCTCTCCTCAGTGGAATTGCTAGACTGGTCCATAGGATAAGGGGTTATGAATTGCACAGTTTGCCCCCCCCCGTGTATTGTTGCTGAGGGGGTCAATGCCTCTGGATATTCTCCCCCACCATGGCTCTTACAGTCTTTCTGCCCCCTCTTCCACTCAGTTCCCTGCAACATGGTGGGTAAGTTTTAAGTCTGCTTTACTATCGAGATATTAAGATTCTTGGTTTCTGCTTTGGATATCCTCAGTGTCTGTCTCCATTACCCTTTCATAGGTTATCTGAAGGTCTCTTGCTCCTCCTGCCACTTCCTCAAAGGCTTTGTTTGGGCTCTAGATGATGAGTTAGGAGTAGTTCATCTCCTGCCTGGGTGTCAGCCATCATACCAGGTCCTGTTGGTAGAATTGGGTTGTACATGATTCTCGCTGCCTTCTGAAAAATACAAACAGAATCTCCAACAGAAAGTGAGATCAGTAAGTATAGGTTAAGTGGGACAGACATTGTTGATTTGGTGAGGTTCTAATGGGTGTAGCCTCTCTGTAAATCTCTGGTTAGTGGGAGTTTCCCCTTGGAGCCCTGGTGCTCCCCATAAGAGTTTCCCAGTTCCAGTTCCAGCTCCTTGCCACTGAGCAGATCTCTTAGCTAATCAGCAAGCCATTGATTACCCACCTAGGTTTAGGGCCACTACTGCACAGATGAGCACTTCTTGGCCTGCTGGTCTCTACTATATAGCTATGTGCTCAGCATTCTCATTACATGGGTCAGTGTTGTATATAAATGTCCTGTTTCTCATTGGCCAGTTTCCCCTGGCAGCTCATGTAACACCTTCCAGCACTACACAGGCTACCATCTGGGAGCTGGTTGCCTTTCTGAATCCAGGGTCTCTCAGTAATGTGTGAAGACAGTCTGGTATCTTCAGTAATAGGGCCTTACCTTTGGCCTGGGGTAAGTATTCAAGAGCTTTGACAGAAGTCAGTCTTGTTTTGGGTACCTCGTGGGTCTCTTTGATCAACACCTCAGTGTTGGAAGTCACCAATGACTGGAATAAGGAGTTGCAGGCCTGAGTAATATTTCGTGGGGTTAGGCTTCCTCCCATTCTGTTCATGGCCCCTCTTACCAGATGATACATAAAATCTTTACTTTCATATAATAAGCTCTCTAGGAAGCTGTGGGCATTATCTTTTTTTTTTTTTAATGTACTTACATGTGCATGTGTTTACATGTGCACTAGGGTCTCTTGCTAGTGTAAATGATAACCAGGTACTTGTACCCCTTTCTGCATCAGGCTTCAGGTGTGTGCCTGGGACTTGAATCCCAGCTAGCAGGCTTTGCTAAGCAAGCACCTTTAACCACTGAGTTATTTCCCAGCCCCACCTTCTGTGGTCACTGAGTTGAATTAGGGTTGCCTCCATGAGCACGGGTGGGGAGTGATGGATCAGAGAAGGTGGATCCCAACAATAACTATTCCACTGCATAGAATGTTTTCCCACAACCAGGACCATTAACTGTCTCTATTGTCTCAGGGAGAGATGGAAGGTTCATGGGCCCAGAATTAAGTGGCTCTTGTGCAGGTTTTGGCCGTCACTGTGAGGTCATGAATGAGATAGACATTTTTTCCCCCAGTTTTTACAGTCTACAGGTTTTGTCTTTATAAAACTAAGTCACATGTAAACAGGGAGAACTTTGCCTCCTTCTTGGCTGTTGTTCATTCCCCTTCTCTTACTGATCTGGCCAGGACTTCCAGTGCTATAGTGAAATAACTTTGAGGTCCATTTGAAGTATATTACGGTTTAAAACTTGTGTGTCTGTGCATTCTTTTGTCTGCCTGATCCTCCTGATCAGGGGATCTTCATTGAGAATATGAGTGAGTTGCTGAATTCCCCAGCTGTGAAGCTGTTACTGTGTTAAGATCACCCACTCCTCTCTCCTCTTAGATCGGATCATCTTGTTTTGTGTGAGTGGGCGATTTATAACAACTATTTTCTCTTGTCTGCTTGGTTTTTTTAAATCATTACATATTGACATGGGTTTCTTTTTGCAGTTTTAAAAAAATAATCTATTTTTACATAAATATTAACCCCCTACTAACTTTATTGTTTCTGTCTGCACAGTATACCTTCTTCATCTCTAAAATGAGTTTCTTGTAGGTAGCATACATTGGGATCTAATTTTAGTCCATTCAACCAGTCTATGTTTTTAAGTGGGAAGTTTAATCCATTTATATTCGTAGTTATAATTAATAAGTAAAGACATGCTCATGCCATTGTAATAATATTTTTTTTTCTGGTTGATTTATATATCCTTTTCCCCTCTCACTCATTTTTGTGTTTTGGTTATTTTTATGAATTGATACAAATATACTCTACCTTTTCTCTCGCTTTCTTCCCTTTTTTCCTCTCCCTCCTCTTTCTTTATTCTCATTATCTCTCTCACACACTCGTTCTCTTGCTTCACAGCTCTTGGAATAAACCCAAGGCTTCATGCAGGCTAGGCAAGTGTTTTATCACTGATATACATATTCAATCTTTTTTTCTTTTGCCTTTGTATAGCTGCTCGGCTGTTGAATTTTTAATGTTCATTCTCACCTATTTTTTCTCTTATTTTGAAGGCTAACTTAAGAAAGATTTATTTTAGGAAAAAAGTAAAACAGAAAATTCCCAAGTTAGCAGGGGTCCCAGGAAGGTAGTCCGCTATTCTCACCTATTTCATGATGGTAGTTGGAATCATATTCCTTCCAGCTTCAGATTACCTTGTTTGTTTGTTCAGGATGTTTTCATGTATTCTCTGGTGTTTCCTTCTTTTGGAAATATTTATTTTCCCCATCATTTCTGATGAATAGCTTTGCTGGATATAGTGTTTTTGCTTGGACTGTTATTTTTTCAGAACTTTGAACATATCATCCCATTCCCTCTTGGCCCTAAGGTTTCTTTTGAGTAGCCTACTGCTGGTGTCCTGGAGATTCCCTTAGAAGTGACTTGATACTTTTTCTTGATGTATTAGAATTCTTTGTCTTGTATGGTTGACAGGTTACTATTACATAGTTCAGGGAGGATCTATTTTTGGTAAAAATCTATTCAATGTCTTTCAGATGCCTGGATCTAGCTAGCCATTTCATTCTCAAGGTTTTACAAGTGTGGGAAATTATTTCATTGAGGGATTTTTTTTCATGCCTTTTTGCCTTTTCTTCTTCCTCCTGAATACCCATAATGCAAAAGTTCATTTTCATAGTGGTGACTCATAAATATTAAATATGTTCTTTATTATTTCTAATTACTACCTTTTTTTTACAAATCTCAGTAAATTATTTTAAAAGGCCTGTCTTTTGGCTCTCAAGTCCATTCTTCTATGATAAGACTCTCAACTGCACTTTTAATTTTACTTATTGAGTTCCTTAGTTCCAAAATTTTTGATGAGTTCTATTTTATGACCCTGATCTTTTTGTTGAATTTCTCATTCATGTTATAAATTATTTTCTTAGTTTTATTGAATTATCTATTCTCTTATGCCTCATTAAATTCCCTTAAAAATTATTCTTTAGAATTTTTTGTCAGGTAATTCATTGATGTCCTTTTCTTTGAGTCTCTCTTTTCTCTTATTTTTCTTTCTTTCTTTTTTTTTCTAGGTAGGATCTCTCACTCTAGCCCAGGCTGACCTGGAATTCACTATGTAGTCTCAGCATAGCCTCAAATTCATGGAGATTATCCTACCTCTGCCTCCTGAATGCTGGGATTAAAGGCATTCATCACCATGCCTGGCCCTCTGAGTTTCTTGATAGAGAGTTATTATTATATTCTTTCGGAAGCATCAGGTTATCTTGTTTTTTTTTCACGGTTGTTGTGTCAATACATTGATATTAGCAATCTGGTGGGTCAGTTACTTCTAGCAATAAGAGGGTTTCTTTTGCTGCAATGTGTCCCAGTGTGGTGGTTAGACAGACTACGCTGTCTTGGGTTCCAGGTGGGTGTGTTAATATCATGCCCAGGTCCTTCACCTAGAATACCTGAGGGTGATATCTATAAGCATCTGTGTCCCAGGTTGTGAGGATTATGGAAATGCAGCACCAAGTAAGATATAACTATTGTGAGGTGAGGTCACTGTCAACTCTCAACACAGTGTGTGAGGCTACAGGGAGGATAGCCATTAATTTCTAAAGAATGTATGAGGACACATCTTAGTAGACACCAGTGGGTGCTGCACAGAACCCTCAGTGGCTGACTTGGGTACCTATTTGTGTTTGAGGACTAAATGAGGTCCAGGCCATACCAGTGGGTCCAGAAGGTCCATTTGTCAGGTGCCTAGGGACATCACAGGTGATTCTTTGGATGCCTAACTACTGATGATCAGCTCTGCTTCTCAAGGATAATGGTAGGTAGACAAAGCCAAATATCTACATTCAGGGCCTTGGTGGCCTTAGTGTCTGAGAACAGTCTTCTCAGCTATTTGTTAGGGATACTGCAGGGTGCAAGATTGCAGTGCTCCTAGGGTCTGGAAGATGACCCATTTAGAAAAGGCTCTTTGATGCTTCTGAATATTATGTGTTGTTGGATTTCCTAGGCTTCTGTGGGTCAAACTGCTGAGGGGTTTGGGCAGCCTGAGTTCTGTGGTGCATAAGCAAGCCCAGCTGGTCGTTTATAGGGCAGCAGGAGGAGAAGCAGGCTCTGCTAACAATTTTTGGGGATTTCTGCATGCTAAAGCCACTGAGGATAAACAACCTAGGTGCCAGGGTTGTGAAAGGATGTGCCTAGATGGTGGGCAAGTCTGGATTTTAAGAGGAACTGAGAACAGCCACCTGGCTGCTTCCCAGAATTGCAGATGGTGTTTTCTCAAGATGGGACTGTGCTGTGGGAGCTTGGTGAATGAGGCTACAAAAACGTGGGGCTCTTTCTCTTGGGCAGTCCAGAAATGTGGTAACCAGCAACACCCCTACCCTCAACTTAGTTCTTGGTCTGTGAAGGCTTCGTGGTCCCCTAGCAATAAAGATTTCTATTGTTTTTGGCATGAGTGAGGACTACTGTGAGAAACATCTGGAGACTTACTTTATAAGCGTCAGACACACACACACATTAAAATGTGGGCAAGTAGCAAGAACAGAATTCTTTGGAAAAATATTTCACACTGAAATGGATTTTTTTAAGTGCTGACTTTTGCTTTATTCCTGCTCACTAAAATCAAACTAAACTTTAAATGCAAACTTCTTTTCAGCCTCTGCCAGTATCTTCAGGCTATGTGGTAGCTGGCTTCAGAGTTTAACACAGTGAGCAAGGTACAGGAAGAGATCGCAGCATGAATAAAGAATGTTAACGTGCTAGGCAGAAACTAATTGGAAATGTTGGAAGAAAACAGCAGGACCGACTGTGAGGAGAGACAGAGGACATCATTTCATCAGCAGGGGCTGAGTTCTCCGGGACATCAAGACTCTGGAGGTCAAGGGCTGGGGGGAAGTTGAGTTTTATACTTGAGAGCACTTAATAGTGACTCTGGGCACAGCATCAACTCCAGGGGTCTCCAAAGCATTGACACTGAGTACACACACACACATATAGTGGATTAATGGACATTTGGCAAAGCTGACACCATTGTTTCCCTCCCTGTGTAGCTTTCTCCCAGCACACACCCACAAGGGAAGTTGAACTTAGAATCCCCCAGGAAGCAAAGCAGGTTATAACTATAGACAACACATTCCAGGAAAGGGGGTGAATTGTCAAACCCACGATGAAGTGCACAAAGAAGCATCCGGATTTCATGAATGTTTACTGGAGGAGGTGCAGGAACAGGAGTGAGAGACAGCAAGCGGCGTAGAGGAGCATACCCAGTATGGAGGGACGCTCACACTAGAATACAGAAAATAGCAAAACTCAGGTTTGTTCACTGGAAGAGTTTCTTAAATTAATAGATCCATAAGCTCTTGAAGTAGGCACAAGTTGTCCACAGAGTTTATTAATCTCCTCTCACCACCCATTGCTAATTAAAGTCCATCCTGTGCAATGATTCCTATCAGGCCCACCCTGTGTCCTGTGTTCTTAGGTCCTCATGCATCTTCTTTATAGCATTTGCTTCTGTTTCTAGTGTGCATTTCACTTTTTAAAAATATATTTATTTCTTTGCAGAGAGAGAAAGAGAGAGAGAGAGAGAGTGTGTGTGTGTGTGTGTGTGTGAGAGAGAGAGAGAGAGAGAGAGAGAGAGAGAGAGAGAGAGAGAGATGCAAGCAAGAACTGGCTCTGCTGGGGACTAAGTAAGAAACCTAATAAACAACACCAGAGGTTCGGGAACATTTACAGTCAAATGGCCACAAGCATAAAGAAGTTGGAGCAGAGAGGACTATTTCTCAAAGGGGTGGCTCACATCCAATTCATCAAGTGGAATTTTCCAAAGCCAGACACAAGGCAGGTGGAGTCTGTTGCTCCCAGACTCCAAAGGAAAGCATGGAGGGGGAGGGATAAAAACCCCTTGTTCAGCCAAGAACAGCTGATATAAAACAAATTCTATTAAGGCAAGAAAGAGAGGTGGCTCAGGGTAGTGATGGGGAAGGAAGTGGGTATGAGAGGACAAGTCACTAGCATTATTTGGTTTGGAATCATTTCGTTCTTCCTATCCATTTCCTGAGGGGAAAGAGATGGGCACACTGCCTTGTGCGATGCTTTAGCAGCTTCCCAAAGCGTTAATGGAACCCACAGCATGGCAGAGGGGACTGGGAGGAGCCATCAGCAGCCCTCACGAATACTGTCCATCTCTCAGGGATTTCCCTATTCCAGGCTCCACAGACCCTCTGGCCTGCTTATCTGCTGCCTTGGAAGGCTTCCTAGGCTTCCTTCATGCATGCCTGCCTTGTCAAGAAGTTTATGGTGCAGTTGGGGAGGCAACGGGGACAGTGTCGTTTACTTTAGTGTCTTGGCAATAACCTGCATTCACAGTAGCTACTTAACAAATGTTTACTGAAGCGAAGTCAAGCTGAGCCGGAGCTCCTTTCTGCCACAAGGCTTGACTTACACTCTTGCTTCTAAGTGAGTGAAAAGCACTTTAGCAAGAATTTAACTCTCCCGTGGTTACTAAGGATGGAGACCCCACAGAGTGAACACTGTATGAGACACTTTACATGCATTCAATATTAAAATAATTTGATGATAATTTGATAAGGAAACTGATACCTAAAGAGACTGAAGGATTTATTAAGCCCAGGTCATATTGCTAGTAAGTGGTTCCATTGTCATTTGAATTCAAGTTTGGCTAAATCTGGAAGCTTCAAGGATCATTCTTCCTCACACAGTCATCTCCTCTCTTGGTGCCCAGAGAATGCCAGGGCTGTGGCCATCTGGAATTGTTCTCCCACCCTGTCTTTTTGCCCTCTGCCCCGGATAGAAGCACGGTTGTCACTGATGGGTGTCGACCCTGCCTCGTTTGGCAACACAGTCGTCATGGCTCATCTCTGGAGACAGGCTAGTATCTTGCACACCATGGGTCCCCAGCTGTCTGTCTCCTTGAACAGGATCCCTGCTGAACAGGGAACAGCCATCCTACTTGGAAGGAAGCTTCCTCAGTGGCTGACAGACTTTCAAGTGCCCAGGGGAAGAAGCTGCGGCTGCAGCTTAAATCTGCTATAGATCCATCAGCTGCTATAAGCAAGGGGCTCCGAGGGAACCGATGTGAAGAACTCCTCAGGGTAACTGGGGATGACTCTGCTGGAATCTCTGACCAGCCTTGGCTTTCAGGCATTCTCTTGGCAAAGCAAAGACCACAAGGAAATTTGATCTTGAGCACTTGAGGACTTCACAGGGCCATTCCTTAACCTGACCGTTTCTTTCCTGTCTGCTCCTGTCAGGATTTAATAACCATGGCTGTGATGTATTAGTGTGTCTGATTCCTTCTGGGGAGTCCCATTTTTTAAAGATATTCCATACTCCAAGCAACTCTGTTTGAAATGACGGCCCCTCGTAGGTATCAGATTCGGTCACCAGCAGCTCCTAGTATGCCTCACTGATCATGCTCTGACCTCCTGAAAACTGGCACACAAGGCAACAGTGACTGTATAGAAGCCACTTCTGTGACCAAATTGGAAGACACATAATGCAGAAATAACAGGGAGGCAAACCCACACAGTAGCATTTTACAGGACTCTCTCTCTCTCCTTGATGTAACAAAACAAGTTAGAAGCTGAGTAAATGAGGTAGGGGGGCCCTAAAGCACCATGGAAAGCTCTGAGATTCGTATGCAGGTCATCTGCAAAATCAGAACCAAAAACACATTTGTTGTGGCTTGAATAGAAAGTATCCTCCATAGCCTCATGGGTATAAACCCTTGGTCCCCAGCTGGTGGCACTGGTTCAGAAGGTGGTTTCTTTGGATGAAGTGGCAGGGCCTTGACGTTTTATAGCCTGGCCCCATTTCCTGTTTCCTTTCTGCTTCCTGACTATGGATGCATTGTGACCAACATTTTCTACATCTGTCACCATGCCTTCTCTGTCATAATGGACTGGATCCCCTGGAACTGTAAGCCAAAACCAATCCTCTCTTGTTTCGTGTGACATACTTGGTCACAGCAATGAGAAAAGGAATTAATATAGCACTTGATGGCACAGACTTTCTTTGCTTCCCATCTTTTCATTCCTTGTTATTTTCATATCCTCTTTAAAAGCCACTTAGTGAGGATCATGAAACAGAACAGAGGAAAAAAGGGAGGTGAGCTATTTATCGGAAGTAGAAAACTCAACATGTGCCCTCATCATGTCACTGAACTGAGACAGCTGTCTGAAACTCTTCCCACAACTTTGAATGGGCCCAAAATGTCACCGTTATCAAGCTGCACATTGAAGAATACAGCAGATAATAGGCCTGGCTAAAAAAAATAAAGGCAGTCACAGTCCACAAAATGTATCACACTTCCATTCACTGCGACGCCTTTCCTCTGCATGAGCTGCTGTCCTTAATCGCTATTTGCTGACAAGTTGCACTGATAGGAACCCAAGGCTGATGGCAGCACAAGAGAAACATGCCAGTCACTTAGTGCCAGGGACTGCCAGCTGCTCATTCCAAGTTGATTGATCCCCCCCATGGTGCTGGCTATGGAGGGGACAAAGGGAGGTAGCCATTGTGTGCTGTATCACTGACCCTCCCAGATATGCATTTCAGCAGCAGGGACCAGAAGAAAAACATAGAACCAGGCTGGAGAGATGGCTCAGCAGTTAAGGCACTAGCCTCCAGTGCCTAAGGCCCCCAGGTCAATTCCCCAGTACCCACATATGCCAGTCCCACAAGATGGTGGCCCTGGTCCATTCTCTCTCTCTCTCTCTCTCTCTCTCTCTCTCTCTCTCTCTCTCTCTCTCTCTCTCTCTCCCTACCTCTCCTTCTCTCTCTGTATCTCTCTGCTTGAAATGAATAAGTAAAATCTTAAAAAAAAGAGAGAGAGAGAAACATCAAACCACCAAAGGAAGCATGAGGAATCCCCTGACATCTGCCCAGCCCTCTTCTGTGTCGCTAACACACTCATCACCATCTCACTACAGACCAGGAAAAAGCACAGAATGCTTCAGCCTTGAACTACTTGCTGATTTTTGTGACACATCAGCTACCTTTAGCATTGTCACTGACACCTGTCAATATTTGGTATTTAGATATTCATTCAATGACAGAGCAAATGGATTAATCTGGTTGGATTTATCAAACAGCAGTCACTGTTTATGACGGGTGTTCATAGACATTAGCTCATTTGCTCTTTGTATCAGCTACTGTTCCCAGCTTCTTTCTTAGTAGGGTTCTTTGGTAACAGAAATTCGGATTTTATTACCTAAAAGTGAGTTGTCGAGAATGGTGCTGAAAGAGCTCCTAGTATCAATAGAAGGAAAAAGACAAACACAGGAAGGAAGTCAGATGGCTTCAGCAGCCACAAGCCTGGTCAGGTCCACGCTAGAGATCCGAGTGGTTCTCTTCTCCTTGTCTTGCTCAACTCCCCTCTCAGGCAGGGCCTGGGACACTTTCCCGGGCTGCCCCAGCCCCTGATCACAGCCCACAGCACCCGCTTCATGGGCCTATGTTCCATGAGAACAAAATGCCCAAAGTAAATTTGTGCAAAACACATGGATGCTGGGCAGCCAGAAAACCCATCACTGTCAGCCCTGGTCTGTGGACACAGAGACTAGCTGATCTCTCTGTGACTCATGTGGTGCTTTAGAAACCAGCTCAGACCTAGCTGTTTCTACGCCCCAGTTCTACTCTTTCCAACCATCATAGCACGTGTCCACTTAAACATCAAAACTAATCTGCAGAGCACTACCTCAGCCTGGGTCTTGAGGAATGAAAGGGCACATGATTGTTTGTGCAGTTAATATACTCAAACAAGAAAGAAAAAGATGTGGGGGATGGTAAAATCCAAGTAAAAGGAATAGGCTATGGTGCCACAGCCGTATTCGTTACTTAGTCTAGAAAGCAAGCCCTGGCTATGCAAAATCTTGATTATAGTAGAATCTGGGCAAAGGACATTTAAAATTTTTATTTATATAATATTTCTCTAAATCTAAAATGTTCCCAATATAAAATGCTGCTTAACAAACTGTCAGGTTGATAACATCCCTCATACTTCGTTGGGACAAAGTGACATGTATTAATGTCCTCTGATGCCAGGTACCAAGGAGTTCCCAGAGAGTCACACTGTCAGCTTCTGGAGGCTGGGCAGATGGCTCAGTGGACATGAACACTTGCTGCACAAACATGACCGTCTGATTTGGTCCCCAACATCCATGCAGAAAGCTAGACATGGCTACACGTGCCTTAACCTCAATGCTGAGGTCTCCCTGGTCAGAGGCTTAACCAAAAAAAAAAAAAATGTCATGATCTCCAGGTTCATTGAGACAGTCTGTTTCAAGACAACAGGTGGAAAAGAGACAGAGGATGATCCAGGCTGTCCTCCTCCAGCCTCTACATGTGTGCTCACAGGTCATGTACATCTTCACACACACTGGAACCAAAACTAAACAATATAGCCATAGCTTCTATTCTACAGGGAGCAAGAGTCTATAAAGAGCCATCTGAGACCAAACATGAAGCAGGAATCTTACTCAGAAATCTCAGAAGAGACAAGAAATTTGGAGAGTAGAGCTATGGAGAAAATGACAGTTGAGTTTATCTTGAAAGATGGTAGGTTTTAGATCTCGAAGCACAGGAACTATGGAGCGCAATGCCTGCTTGATGGAGGAAGGAGTAAGGGTGAGATGATCCAGGAATGAGGCGAAGTTCCTCCCCTCTGCTGGTCGCTGCTTGAGGTCACGAGGCTGCTCAGGAAAGGACTGGGTCCATAGAATGTTCCAAGGGGAGAAACAGACAGGAAGGATGCTGGGAAGATGATGCAAAATTTATGACAGGAAATAACTGAAATCAATTCTGCGTCCTAAGCACTGGAAACAGTCATCAGTGAAAGTTTACGTTTGTCTAAATATCCAGAACTATTTCCTACACAGGTCTCAAACACTTGCTATTATTTAGAGCAACCTCCAAAAACAACCTAGACATGGAATTTAGCTCCTGGCTTGTAGTAGCTGTGATATTTTGGTATATGATTAAGGGATTACCAAAATATTATCCATTCACTACATGAATCAGCTGTTATTTTCAAGACATAATTTTTATGTTTAAAACATATGACATTTTTATTTAGGCACATATTTTAAAGCGACTGTCTTGCGGGCCCTGTTCCTAAATGCTTTGTGAACACTTAGGCTGTCACTAGAGTAGCCATGGTCTGCAGAGAGCATGACAGAGGAGAAGGGAGCAAGTGACTTGTCTGTGACCACAGACCTGGTCAAGGAAAGGGCTGGAATTCAAACCCAGGCAGGATGGCTGAATCCGTGCTCTTCATCAAAGCTGATTATTCTTTAAAAGTCATGATTCAAACAAAGTAGGTGATGTTAACATAGCAGTGGGATTCCAAGCATCTGAGTCCTGCAGCTGGAATCTTTCTGGAACATTTGAGAAACAGAGACCTGTGACAGTAAGAAAGTGGTAAAAGAGAAAGAAGCCTGGGTTTATACACGGCTGAGCTGCTTAAGTAGAGATATAGAGCCAGTGATGAGACTTTAGGAACACTGCTTAGGAACTCAAAATCTAAAGACATCAGCTTAGGTGTGAAGATGCTACCAAGAGAATACACTTTATTATGGAAAACAATTCCAAGGGCTGGAAAGATGGCTCAGCAGTTAAGGTGTTTTCCTGAAAAGCCTAACAACCTGGTTTGATTCCCCAGTACCCATGTAAAGCCAGATGCACGAAGTGGTCCATACATCTGGAGTTCATTTACAATGGCTGGAGGCCCTGCCACACCCATACTAACTCTTCCTCTGCTCCTCTCTCATGCGTTCTCTCTCTCATAAATAAAAATATTTTTTAAAAAAGAACCCAGCAGACAATGACAGATGAACAAGGGACCTATAGCCACAGTCATTCAATCAACACAGGATGGGCCATTGAGACAGAAACCAAGGGTTTTCGACACAAGGACCCCTAAGCTTGCAACATTAAAGCAGCCTTATTACTCACCCACCACGACTCAGAGAACTGAGCGGAAGAGGGGGCGGAAAGATTGTGAGAGCCGTGGTGGGGGAGACTGTCCAGAGGCATGGCACCCATCAGTAACAACACACTTGGGCCAGGAAGACCGGGCTGAGTACTAGGCTATCCATGGTCCCCTGCCACAAGGACTGATCCAGATGACCCACGGAGGAGGATATCCAACTGATCAGGGATGGGGAGGGGGGAATTGGGGAATTTGGGATAACAACGCATTGTTTGCCCACTAAATAATGTAACTCATTATGGACAATAAATATATATTTAAAAAAAAAGAAAAGAAAACAATTACTAATAAAGAGCACAACCATGACATTTGTAAATGTCAACTGTAAAGACAAAGGATACTGTGTAATAAGTAGAGGTAGGAGAAATTTCAGACTCACCATATAAGAAAAATGATTGGTTTATTGTCGAAGAGATGACAAGAGAAAATACCAAAAAATATACTGTTTATTTGTCTTCAAGAGAAAAGGTATCATTGTGTGGCCCAGGCTGGTCTTGAACTTCAAGACTCAAGCAATGCTCCGCCTCAGGCTCCCAACTAGATAGATGGGACTTGACTTCTTGTGAATCATGCTTAACATACTCCTGTTATCCTTCAAAACATGGGTTAAAACTTTAAAGTGTTACCAGTATAGGTTAAATGAGACAACATTGCTACTTTGGCTAGCTCCTAAAGGGTGTAGCCTCTCTGTAGCTCTCTGTGTAGTGGGAATTTCCCCTGGGAGGTAAAGAAAAGAACTGGGGTTCAGGGGTCACTAAGGATCTTCTTAGTCATTACCAATACTTGTTTGTTCTCTGTTAACTTGTCAAAAGATGTCCATTGAGGATGACGTGCAAGGAACCCTGCAAAATGTTAGATAAATTAAACAAGGTCAACTCAAATAAAAAAAAGCCTTTAAAATGTTACAAGTCTGGAATATTAAGGCAAAATCTCAATGTTGATGAGATAAAACAAAACTTCAAAGTCAGATGTGATGATATGTACTTATAGTTCAAGCTACTCAGGAAGCTGAGGCAAGAAGAATCCTTGAACCCAGAGTTCAAAGTCAGTCTGGGCAACATAATAAGACTTCATCTCCAAACACAAACAAAATTCAGTTGACTGCATTCATTATAACCTAACAAGCCTATAACGCTCATTTGTACACAGCTGTAGATATGATTCATAATGTATGTACATGTCCATCTATTGAATCCTCGGGCTTTGCTTAAAGTTGGAATGAACTCGCGATCAACATCAATCACCTTCTTTTCTCCTCTCTAGAGCCCCAGGAGAGATTGGTACTGCAGGATAAACTGAGGCACGGGTGTGTTGACTGATAATCTAAGGTCATCCAGCCTGAATAGAGGCAAATAAATGAGTAACTTGCTATCTTAACGCAATGTAGCTTCCAGGACACCCAAGCTTCCTCTTCCTCCACCTGCCAGACTTCCTACTGCCCATTTTCCAGTGGAAGACTTAACTTTTTCTACTCAATCTGTCTTTGAAATCAGCCAATGGAATCATTTAGGTTTGGTTTTTCTCACCTCCTTTAAACCTCTTTGGAAATGCCCTCACAGACATTCCCAGAAGTTGATCTCCATGGTGATTCTAAATCCCATCAAATTGAGAATCAAGATTAGGTATCACAAATCCACTGCTTTTCAAAATGACACCCTAACACATCACTTTCAGATCATAACATTCCACCCCTGCTTAAAGTTTGATGTTCACTTCATAATGCAAAATGCACTGAGCTCATCTATAAAGGCCCTCAAAGTCTTATCAGTTCCAAAATTGTTCAAAACGGTTGAATCGCTTCTAAAACTCAGATAATCTCCTGTGAGTCCATGTAAAGTCAAAAATACAAGTTACATGCTTCCAATACACAAAGACTAAACATGTCTATTCCAAAACGGGGGAATATGACCTGAACAAGGAAAGATCAGGCCAAAGGAAAACCAGCAGGGTAACACCATATCCTGAAGCTCCATGTTTGGCCCCTGGGGTTTACCGTTGCATCAGCTGGGCTTCAGTGGGCTGGTGAATCCCCTCTCCTACACTTATGCTGCTCACAGCACACATAGCCTCTCTCTTGTGTCAGCTCCACTCTGTGCCCACAGTTTTCCACAGCAGATAGTCCATGGGCCTGCAATCTACATCCTGGGGTCTCGATTGCAACATAGGCTTCACCTTCACAGCTTGATGCAGTGGCATCTTAGATCCTATTGCAGTCAACTTTCTAGTTGCTTCGCAGAAAGAACCCAAACAAAAGCGGCTTGTTGAGGAATGGGTTTATTTGGCTTACGGACTCTAGGGGAGACTCCATCCTGGCAGGGAAAACGATGGCATGAGCAGAGGGCTGGACATCACCTCTGCCACAGCACTGCAAACAATGGCAGGAAGGTGTGCCAAACACTGGCAAGGAGAAGCTGGCTTATAACCCCATAAGTCCGCCCCAACAACACAACTCCAGCGAGGTTGTAAAACTCAAACTGCCATCAGCTGAAGATCAATCTATCAGAACACATTCATTTGTTTGTGGGGGACACGTGGATCAAACCATGACAGATCCCCTTTGCAAGGTATGTGACCATCTGCCATCAGCAGCTTTCTGTAATCTGTAACCCCCATGATACCATCATCCTTGCATTTTGTATGTATATAAAACCAGCAAGCACCATGTAGATGATGTTGCCAAGTTGTGTGACCAGTTCAAGATGTGGCTTTCTATCACAGCTGTACCAGCCTCTTTGTGCCTTGGTGGCAGAATCTGAGAAAAAAAAATCCTTAAGCAATCCTCTTCAGAAATGCCCTCACTGACAGACCCAGAGGTTTATCTTCTAGGTGTCTCTAAATTCCATCAAGTTGGCAATATAAACAAACCATTGAACTATTCAAAGAAAGAAAGAAAGAGAGGGGGGAATAAGGAAGGAAGGAAGGAAAGAAAGAAAGAGGAGAGAAAAAAAATGGAAAGGAAAGAAAAAAAAAGGTGTCATGTGCTCCCACTGCTTGGTGGGCAAGATCAGTAAGTGCATCCTTCTTCTGTGGATCTGACCTCTAAACCTTATTCATTAGTCTTCCATTGTAGATTTTAGGTTGAGAAAAGGTAGGGATATACACATGAGAGAGAAAACAGTCTCAACTTCAGGGATATCTAGAGCAGTTACCCATTTCTTAGGGAATAGTCAGAATACGGAGCCCATCAGTATAACCTAAGCACATTGTAGACATGCAAAAGAAATGGTTGGCTCCTCACAGGATGGTGGTTCTTGTATCAGTCACTTCCCTCTCATCTTGTTTCTTCAGTAGTAAAATCAAAGGGTAAATTCTCTCAGAATTCACAGTTGATCTACCTAGCATAGGTATTGTGGTTTGTTTGGTTTTTTTGATGTTAGCTCATAGTCAATATGTTAGAAAATAGATTTCATTTTTTGTTTTCTTTTAGATCCCCCATTCTTACACAGCAAAATCTGGCTGCTGACTTCAGAAAGAATAGGTGGTCTATAATTCTCCTTAGTCTTTAACATTCCTTAGTGTCCCTCTGGCCCCGAGGATGACTGTCATTTGCCATTTATCATTATACTTGCAATGACTTCTGATGCATTTTATCCTTAGATTCCCTCCTTGATTCCTGGAGACAGTTGCAATTGCGACTGGACTTTATGAACTCCAAGGTCTCAGAGGTGCTGTGCTTGCCTGGTAAAATATTACATCCCAAATGGCTACAGTTGCACTGCATTGTCTAATTAAAGTTTTCAAGCTGTGGGAGCTCCAGAGTCCAAACTGCAGAATTCACATCATCACACAAGTCACTGTAATTTTCCTAGGAAATGCTGACTGGACCCAGTATCGGAGGTGAGCATGTTGGAGACCTGTACTCTGCTTAATTATGGCCTTTGCTTCAGGTCAGTATTCAGCCGTTCACCCAGGGCTTTTACAGTCCGTGGGTGTTTACATGCAAATCTGGACCAAAGCCAACATGACTACCCTGGCTATTTGTCTTCTCATCTTCTATGTCTATAGTCCTATATGGTTTCCCAAATTCTCTCATAAATGTCTTTACTCTGTCCCTGTCAGTGAGAAAAGGGAAAAACTGTCTCCACCTTATAAATTAGAGGAAACACTTGGATAATATTAGCAAAGGTTGATATGCATTAACCTTTTCCCCTTAAAACCAAACCCTGGTACTTTGTTTTCAAAGCTATTTCCTAAATATGAAAATAAAAACGTGTTTATTTAATTAAAATATCATTTCTCCAAGGCCTAAAGACTTGCAGACTGCATTTATTCTCCCTCCCCACTGAGATATAATTGAAGATTGATATGATATGCTTTATTAATTAGGCCCGTCTGGTTTTCCCACAGAGAAGAAAGAAATGTGTCATCTTTCATGCCAGCTGATTTAAATAAAAATCCACTTGGATTTAGCCTTTTCATGCTGGTACTACACCAAAATGAACAGGAAGTGAGACGTGAAATATTTACCTTCATCTCTTTCTCAGAGAGATAATGAGAATTACTGTAGCAAGTATATTAGCCTACACCTCACTAGCCGAGTCTTCGGCACCATTTCTGTGTTAGATTCTTGATTGACTAGAAACCAATCAACACAAGTGCCGCAGTCAGCCACACGTTGCTGGGATGAATCTCCAAACCAGGCACAGTTTATGGGAGGAAACGATTTATTCAAGCTACAGATCCAGGGGACGTCCCATAAAAGTGAAAGAGGCTGGTCCTCTTTCACAGGTCTGAACAGAGAGAAAACCCCGTCACCTACACCACACACACAGAACAGGGAACAGGCAGGAGGGCCAGGGGGTGTGCCAAGAAAAGAATTTCTTCTCCTTTATATAGCCTTAGTGGGGTCTTGCAACCCTATCCCAGACTTAATGGCTTCCCGAATCTCTGGAATTTCCTCCTGCACTGCCCACACAGGAAAGGATGTTTACTTCTAGCTCCTTTGAGCTTCCGTACATCTTGCCCTCTACTGAGAGGCTGCCTTCCTGTAAACAACCTCAGAGACCCACCCAAGAGTTACTAAAAAGGTCAAGTTGACAACAAAAACCTAACCATCGCAACAAGTTAAGGGGATATTTGAGAAAAATCAAGAAAGGAGAGTGAATTCTTCTTGATTTTAGACATCAGTGGAGGGGGGTTATTTCATGTGTAAACTTCTGTACAATACATATAACTGGTCAAACGTTATACTAAATGTCTCTGTGAAGGTTATCTTTTAGATAATATTTGTATTTAACACGGTAGAACTTTAGTCCTGCAGATTAGGCTCCGACATATGGTGGTCTTGTCCGATTAATTGAAAAGCTGAAGAGAAACAAACTGAAGACAGAGTCATTCTAGCAACTGTTTTCACTGCTTTCGTATATGAATGGCAACTCTTCTGGAACCTGCTGGCCATCTGAGCACTATTCTGTCTACAAGCCAGCGTGACTGAACGAGCTGATCCCTCAATCAATCAATCAATCTCTACAGTAGAAATCAGCAAACATTTCCCTTAAGTTGAAACAGCAAAAATTTAAATATTTTAGGCTTGGAGGACCAGAAACTATGCTTCTCTATTGCTGCTCCAAGGTTTCCATAAACCATACTTGTAATAAACAGCATCATTGTGTTCTAATAAAATTCTTTATAAAAACAAGTGACAAGTCAGATGAGACCCATCAGCCAGCTGTGTTATCTAGCATAGCCATTGTAAACGGGCATTAGCAGGTACATAAAATATTGAGGATATATCAAAACATTTTGTGGTATACAATGGATATGTATCATCAACCCAATGCAAACATAAAAGATTATGCAATGCTTATTTTTCTATAAATCTAATATCTAACTCTAGGTCTCATTTCACTAGAGTGGGAAAACTTGACTTTATCATTGAGGTACCCGTGATAATTTCTCCAGGGCTTATCTTGTACAATGGTATTAGGAGGTACCAATATCCAGTAAGGTGCTGATCTGGTCCTAAGCCTCCACTGGTAACCACTGAGGTAATATTCTCTGGTTCTGTTCTGCAAGCTCTTCAAGTGCAGATACCTTGTATTCTCTGAATGCCGGCCACAATAGTCTTCTGTTCTTCTATCATTTGATAGTAGAGAAGATTTCTTCCAGCGGTTCCATGGCCTTATACCATGCAGCCAGCCTGGCCCATTCTGGGCTCCTGACACTTTATGAAATGATTTGCAGCCTGTAAACTTTCGTCTTGTGTCTTCTTTTCTCCTGACTCAGCCCATAGAACATAGTTCGGGAAATGTCACCCAACATCTATCTTTCATGCCCCAAACAAGGCTGTTTTTCTCAAGTTCAGAAGTAAACTTCATTCTTATTAATCACATCTTGTATTCTTTCTATTCCCTTTATCAGATAAGTTTTTCAAACTCAAAAAGCAACAGTGTTCTGGGATTTTTTTTTAATATTGTGAGGGAGTTCTTTCCTGAACCAGGTAGAAAAATATGACTGGCTTTTTAATGGAAGGAATGCTCCGAATCAGACAGAAATATCAAGGAAGTCACTGGTAAATATTTGATACTGTCCTGTCACATTCAGTCCTCCCATTGCACAGAGTAAATTCCAATGCCTGCGTTATAGAACTGAGAAAAACCGTTGGGAGAAGCATCCATTTTTTAAGAAATACTAAATCCAGGACCTAAGTGAAGGTCATCTGGACTCCCAAGCCAGGACTTTGAGGTTCTGATGAGTTATATTAACCTAGGATTTAACAGGATGTTATGAAATAGACTACAATCTGTGATGGCTGAAAACTAATTTGTGAGTTGTAATCAAGTGAAAATAAGAAATGAAAGGCAGTCAGTCCCTTGCTAGAAAAGAGCTCTATAGATACTAATTTAGAGATTACTGTGGGCGTTCTAGGCACTGCCAACATTTTGAATAAGTTTCCCCTTCAGTTCTTCTATCATTTGGTGAAATGTGTTTCTTTAGCTAGGAATACTGTTCTTTTGTAAATATGTATGGAGATTCTTTTGTAAATATGCTTGGAGATTCTAAACATTGTTTTTATTATGATGCTTCCATGTTCTGGCCCTCTCAAACAAAGTCTTCTCATATTTAAATATCTCTATATATAAGTCCCTCAGAGTTAAAAATGACTCATTATGTTATCATCTCATAGAACTCTTTTCTCTTACCATCCTCTACATCTAACATTTATTTATCTATCTATACACATACACACACATACTCAGTGCAGTAGGAATAGAAAGACATCCTTATTCTGGAAGTTTGGGCTTCTAGCTATCTCTTCTCTTTACCTATTAACCAACAACTTATACCTACGCTTTTTAATTTTGCTTTTACTGAGAATGTTAATATATGAACATATTGCAATTTGATTATATTCACATCCCGTTATCTTCTTTTGTCCCCTTTCCCCAACTCCTATTCCACTGAGTATTTTAATCTTTCCAAGTATTCCTTCTGTTTTGTTGTCTCGCTCCTTTTGCCCTCTAGGTCAAAATGTTGATGGGCTCAGAACAATGCAGGTCTTGTGGGGGTATTAGGAACCACTGTGGGGTCATTAATACACTAATCTGTTTATGTCAGAAGGATTGTACCCCAAAATACTCCTTCTCACTCTATGGCTCTTATATTCTTTTTACGCCCCCTCTTCCACAATGTTCTCTGAGCCTTGAGGGGCATGAGAGAGATGTCTCATTCAGTGTTGTTTACAACAACCTCTTATTTGATGAGTTTTTGTTTCTTAATATTTACTTTTTGATTTATTTGTGAGAAGACAGAGAGAAGAGAGAGTCAGACAGAGAGAATGGGCACATCAGGGCCTTCAGCTGCTGCAAACAACTTCCAGATGCATGCACTACTTTGTGCATCTGGCTTTATGTGAGTTTTGGGAATCAATCCCAAATCGTTAGGCTTTGTGTACAAGTACCTTAACTGCTGAGCCATCTCCCTAGCCCTTTGATGAGTTTTGAGTCTCCTCAGTGTCTGTCACCATCTCCACAGAGAGTCTTCTCTGGCCAGCAGTGAGAGCAGCGCTCATGTTCTTTCTGCCACTTTCTCTGTAATGTTCCCTGAGCCCTGTACATGTGACAGAGATGACTGATCCAGTGCTAAGTACTAAGTACTTGGCTGCATCACGATGAGCCTTGGGTTGCCACAGTGTTCACTGCTATATGCAAAAGGAAATATTTTAACCAAAACAGAGGACAGCATTAAAGGATATATATATATATATATGGCTTATGGATATATGTATATATATGGCTTTTTAATAGGCATAATCTCTCCATTTAGCCAAACAACACTGGTAGATTCCTTATAGAGTCTATGACCTTTAAAGCCATAGGCTTTTGATTCAGTATTCAGTACCAGGCATACATTCCCTCCCACTGAACAGGCCTGTGGTACTTATCCTTTTATGTCTGAATATCATTTGTATATTAAAAAACTGATTGCCTATTACCATATGGAGTGAGATCAGAAGGTCATGAGTTTTCTTCTGGGTGAGGAAACCAAAAGTGATTATAGCAATGGCTGCACAACTTTGTAAGTATAATGAAAGTCACTGACTTAAAATGGGTATATTATATGATAATAATTATAGTGTAATAAAGTTCTTTACGAAAAATGGTACAGGTTTTCAGAAACCTTATCTGAATATGAGAGTGAAAGTAGGTAGGAACTCTTAAGAGATATTCTGTTTCTCAAACACTGTGCTTAAATTTTCTGTTCATATACTTCTTATGCTAAAAAAATAAACTCTTCCTTGTTCACTTGTCTGTATTCACCAATTTCCAGACATTCATAGAAATTCGGATTCATCTTGTGGAAAATAATTTTGACATTAACCATTTCCTTGAAGTTTTTCTTTTTTTTTCTTTTTCTTTTTCTTGTCCATAATGAGTTACATTTTTTAGTGGGCCAACAATGAGTTGTTATCCCCAATTCCCCAGTGCCCCCCTCCCCATCCCCAATCAGCTGGATATCCTCCTCCGTGGGCCGTCTGGATCAGTCCTTGTGGCAGGGGACCATGGATAGCCTAGTACTCAGCCTGGTCCTCCTGGCCCAAGTGTGTTGTTACTAAAGGGTGCCATGCCTCTGGATAGTCTCCCCCACCACGGCTCTCACAATCTTTCTGCCCCCTCTTCCGCCCAGTTCCCTGAGTCGTGGTGGATGAGTATTAAGGCTGCTTTAATGCTGTGAGCTTAGGGGGTTTTGTGTCGAGAATCGTTGGTTCCTGTCTCATTGGCTTATCCTGTGTTGATTGAATGGCTGTGGCTGTGGGTCCCTTGTTCATCCCGTCATTCTCTTCAGGGTTCCATATGAATCCTCCACGGTATGACTGTGGTGGCTCATCTCTTGCCAGGATCTCAGCTTTCTGCCTGTGGTCGGTTTCCTTAAAAGTTTTTCTTATCCAGCCAAATGAGAATGAGGAGCCAAGCCATGTGCATAGATATGTTACCCTGAAGTGTCCTGACCTGGCCTGTCATTGGTGCCTGATCTTGGAACTCTGAGCTTCATGTGAGCAGAAATGTACAGATTATATCTACTAGTATATCCCCAGTTCCAACAAGATATAATAGGATGATGGATGGATGGATGGATGGATGGATGGATGGATGGATGGATGGATGAATGGATGATCTAGCCAACTCATATACAGTTTAGGGTTTTGTTCCCATGAGATAACAGACATAAGCTGCAGAGACTTTCCCCCTCTTAGGTGAGAAGAAAGAAGGATTCTAGTCTCAGATTGGTCATTTAGATCTGTTTTCTCAGCAGTGATGGCTTTCTTTGGGCCTAGAAGCCCATCCACATTTGCTATTATAATTGACCCAGCTCTGCTGTCTTGCTGTTCTTCCTGCTTGTTTAGAAATTAGAGAGCATCTGTCATCTTGGTGGAGAAGCTTTTCCTCCAGCACAGGAGCATTAAGATGGCAGGATGAGTTGGACACTTTAAAAATATCCTTGCAGCTCAAATGGGATGTCCCTTACTTTCCAGACATGAAATCACTCACTTGGACAGGAGCAAATAGAATGAGAAATTACATGACCAGCCATCTATCTGCAGGCCAGGAGAAGAAATTACATGTTGACAAAGTCAAGATTTCTCTGGGTGACTGATTTTTCCCTTTCCATCTGTTTCCTCCCCCGTGGCTTAAAAGTCACCAACTCAGTACTTAAAAGTCCAGCTTTAAAATTCCACCATCCCTTTTACCACCGTGTAAGAATCAGGAGAAAAGCCCCTACAAGGCCATGTGATCCAACCTGCTATGAACACAGAAGTCCCCTCCACAGTGTGAAGAGATGGTATTCAGCTTGCTCACTGTCCATTTCTAGTAGCAACCATTCATTACGACAGGAGACAGCTGATATCCCAGGTGCATGATGACGTGGGGACATTGTTTGGGAAGACCAGAATCTGCAAATGCACAGGTTTGTAGACACACCAGCTTAGACGGCAGCTCTGCTCCTAGACCACCTTGTGGTTGTGTTACTTAATCTGTCCATAGGGGAACTGACTAGTAATGTTATTCATTACATTAGTATCATAATGTAGAGGGAACAGAGATTAAAGAAGATGAAACGTATGAAGCATACTATGTATTGCCTAGCATAGATTAGATAACCAGTAAGCAGTAACTGAAAAGTCAAACCGAGAACAGTTCTTTAAAAGGTCCAAGGACTGACGCAACATTTGCAAATAAATAAGGTCACAAAGAAAATGAGCAGCGGCTACCATAATTGTCAAAGTCATGGCCAAATGTCACTGTATTATGTATGGTATCCTTGTGACTGTACTTGGATTTGAAATGAAGGACTCTGAACTCGCTGGCATCCATAGAGATTTAAGAATTAGGAACCACACTGCAGAGATAGTGTTGCATGGAAAATAGCTCGATAGCCACATGGATATGGAGAGGGTGTTTATTGGTGGGGATCAAGCAAAACCTCACCTAGTCCATTTTCTTAAGAGGGAAAATCAAAGCTGATGAAGGTGAAACTCCTGGGGCTCCTGTATTTCTCCTGGCCACAGATTCTAGCAAGCCCGCTGTTACTTCCCGCAAGGCTAGTAAATACCACTCTACAGCCCCAAATCAAAGCAATCAATTAGTTTGGAAGGAAAGGACATTTCTTTATTACCTGCATGCAGGGTTTGATGACTACTACTATGATTTCAGTTAATTTTGTGATTCTTAAGCTTACAATTACCAAGCTCATCAAGGTGATAATTGGAATCTCTGCCTCATCTCTGAAAGCAATTAGATTGTTCCTGGCCCACAAATAAACCATTGTTCTGGATTTTTCTGAATTACCTTTATTGTAATCAGGAGCTAACTTTACCAGTAAGGTCACAGATTAGGTCCTAACTCTCAGCTCAGTAAGCCAAAAGAGGAAAAAGTTTTATGTAATTCCGTAAGATAGAAATCAGCCACTTTTACTTCCTGGAAGACAAGTTGTCCCCAGACTGGTGTCTTTAGAGTCATCATAGTATCAAGGGGACAGAGCTCTGGAAGAAGGGTTTCAAATATTTATTGTGTTTATTCTTTTTTGACAATTATATACATACATATATATATTTAATGTATTTTGATCCCATACACCCTATTGACATTCTCTTGTCCTCTCCCACTGAATTCCTTCCAAGAACTTTGTATTGTTTTTCACCATGGTATCAATGAAGCTCTTAGAAAGTATTGCCTGTCTCATTTAAAGAACATCTTGTCAGGCTGGAGAGATGGCTCAGCGGTTAAGGCACTTGCCTCCAGTGCCTAAGGCCCCGGGTTCAATTCCCCAGGTCCCACATAAACCAGACCCACAAGGTGGTGGCCCTGGTGTTCTCTCTCTCTCTCTCTCTCTCTCTCTCTCTCTCTCTCTCTCCTTGAAAATTAATAAATAAAAATAAAAATAAAAATAAAAATAAAAATAAAAGAACATCTTGTCTTGATGTGAAATGCTCCCTGTAATCCCAGCACTTAGATGGTGTCGGAACTCTCTAGGTCCAAGATGTCAATAAACTCAGCTACCTAGGGTACTTTTACTACTAGGTATTTTTTTTTCTTTTAAAGCAGAAGACAAAGAGGAGGGACCGGGCCAGTGCATTTCTCAGGCATTTGAGGAGAATGTAATTAGCATGAAACAAACACCCCCATAACTAAGAGAGAAGAATTTAGAGTTTCTTCCATGACTGAAAGTCAGTATTTTCCAACTATATCTTGTAATACCACTGTCTCTAAGGACAGAAGTCCATCTGGGTCTGATTACCCTGAAGACATCTTCAAGTTCAGGAGGAATATAAAGACTTTTACTGAATGGAAACATCTCAGAAAATCTAGTAAACCTAATTTCTTTCAGTGAACTGATCCGTGACCATCTCCAAGAGCATCTCAAAGGACTGTTTTGTTGTTGTTGTTCTAAACCTTGTGCTTTCAGTGTGCCATTCCTTTGCCCTTCTCTGTAATTCCACGGTCCGACTTTGTGATGTTTTTTGCATGCAGACCCCCTCCTTGTCTGACTCCTGATCTTCTCCAACATCTTGACGTCAATATGCTAGTATGACACCTGCACTGTCTTGCACTTCATCAGCTTGTCCTCTTGTCTCCAGGAGTCTGCAAGCTTCACCTTTGTTCCTTCAAGATCACGAAACATAATAACTTGCCAATAATGGTTATGTTGAGTAGCTCTGAGAGGGATATTATTCTAATTGAAGTAATTATTTTTTTGTCTATGGCCATACCACCCTGAATGCACCCAAGTTCATCTGAAGTAATTAAGTTTTCATTCAACACATATTTATTGAGTTATTATACTTAAGGAATAACAAATTATTAAGGAAAATTTCAAAGTTAACAAGACACAGGCAACAAATATAAATTATAGTTATAATTATAAAATACTATAGAAGTATTATGTATTCGGGTGTGTATGCCCATCCTTTAGAAATCTCTTTAAATGTGCCCATAATATTTGATATTTTATGTTCAACCCTGTACGATAATGGTAATGCACATCAGGATTTCATCGTTACTGAGCAGAAGGAAGAATAAAATACACATCTAGGTGCAGTTATCCGGCCAGTAAATCACCTTTACTCCCCGTCATGTTTCTCCAGAGAGCAATTTCACATTCTCTTTCTCTTCACCTTTTCATCACCCCCCTGCTGTACCTCCTTCTCCTCTTGCTGGCATTGTCTCACCTTTTATGGAAAAACAGATGTGATCAAAGGAGAACTTCCACCCATTCTGCCCTTCCTGAGTGCTTAGCTTCTGCCTTCTTCTAGTTACTAAGAGGAGTTTTCCTGGTGCCTCTTTAAACCAACCCTTCTGCTCTGGCCATGGAACTTCTTCCCTGAAGCTTCCCAAGGTTGTAAATCCAATAATCCACCACCATCCACCACCTGCGACTTTACCTCTTCTTCCTGCCTTATCCCCCCTCATGGACTAAGTGGATTGTGATCTCTTGTCAAAGAAAAGGAAAAAGTAGGGACCTTCCTTCTGCTTCCACTTTGCCCCCAGCAATCATCCTTTTTCTTGGCTTTGCTCTGTTGGGACATCTCTTGAAATGGTTGGCTTTCCTCTATGTGTCCATTTCTTTCTTTACCCATTTTCTCCATCCACGTTGTCCTTTCTGCAATTCCAAAGAACACTTGTTCCAACTTTCACCAGTCGTAGACTTCATTTGAAATTAATAAAGGCTAAACTTCAATAACCTCACTTTCAAAAAAGCCTTTTCAGAATTTTATACCAAATGTACTCTCTTTGTCTTTATACATTTTTTTTGAAAGATACAAAATCTGTATCTACCCCTGACATCTTGTTTTGTCCATTTGCTTATGAGTTGGTTGCTTGGTTGGTCTTTTCTCACTAAATCTCATTATTATTTGACACTGTTGATCTCTTTCTTTTTTGTTATTTTTTATGTATGTATTTTATATGAGGTCTGGCTACAGAGCCCAGATTGGCCTCCAACTTCTGATCCTTCTGCCTCATCATCCTAGTGGTTAGATTACAGGTGTAGCCACTCCACATTGTTAAGAGAACCCACTGCTCACATTCTCTTTATATTCCCCTCCTGTTCTCCTGGCTGCCCTTCTCGGGGTCTCTAGTACTTCTCACTTTCCTATCCTCTAACCCTTGTTACACCCCTAGCCTTGGCACTCTAATTGTTCTGTGGGTGATCTTACCCACTTTGGTGATTTTCGGTATGCTAGAGACTATTAACTATTTCTCTTCAGTCAAGAACTTCTACTGAGAACTCCCACTTGATCCATCTAACTAGTTATTTAATAATCCTACTAGAAAATCTTAAGTGTGCAACAGGAGAGATTGCTCAATGGTTAAAACCTGAAGGCCTGGGTTCGATTCCCCAGTACCCACATAAAGCCAGATGCACAATGTGGTGCATGCATCTGGAGTTCATTTGCAGTGGTCAGAGGCCCTGGTTCATACACACTTACTGTCTTATATATATAATCTGTATCTCAAATAAATAAATAAATAAAATGTTAAATAAAGGAAAAGAAAATCTCAAGTGCTGCCTCTCAACTCCTGATTTCTCTACACCTTTACATTTCCATAAGTGACAAGTCCATTCTTCCATTTACTCAAACAAAAAGAAAGAAAGAGAAAAAAATTGAGAAAAAAAGAAACAAAGAAAAATCTTTCCTTCAAGCTTTCTTTCTTTCTTTTTATCTTTTTATCTTTTTTTTTTTTTTTTGGTTTTTCAAGGTAGAGTCTCACACTAGCCCAGGCTGACCTGGAATTCACTATGTAGTCTCAGGGTGCCCTTGAACTCATGGGGATCTGTATTACTCAGGGTTCTCTAGTGGAAACAGAGGTGATAGAATGGATTGTAGTAAAAGGGCATTTATTGGGGTAGCTTATGACAGTCCAACAATAGCAGTCTGCAGGCCCACAGGTGAAGGACCCAGTAGCTGTTCAGTCCACATGGCTGGATGTCTCAGCAGTCCCAATCCAGCCCTGAAGGCCCGATGGCTCCCTGGAGAGTGGCTGCTCTTCAGTCCACAATGTGAGGCCTGGGAAACTGGGTTCCAATGTCCAGGAAGGGTAGGAGAGCAGGATGCAAGAGCAAGTCACGAACAAGCATTAGCAACCAGGGGGAGGAAGGAAGAAGGATTTCCTTTCCCCCCAAGCTTCCTTGTATCCAGTCTCTTCTGGAAGGCCCACCCACTTTGGGGAAGGGCAACTCTGGAGAAAGGACCTCCTCCTTTTGTCAATCCTTTCTGCAGGCAAGCTCAGAGACCTGCCCAAGATTACTGTGGATTATTAAACAAATCAAGTTGACAATAAACTAAACCATCACAGGATCCGCCTACCTCTGCCTCCCAAGTGCTAGGATTACAGGTGTGCCACCATGCCTGACTTCTTTCGTGCTTTCTATCTAATTTGATGATGTGCTTTCTATCTAATTTGATAATCTTCTCTGGAAAGTAGGAGCCAGCCTCTAACCACCTCTCACTATTGGCATGCCCTTCTCCTATCTAAGCAGGTGCCACTGTTCATCAATGCCTTGAATTTTTTGGCAACTCTGGGGACTGAGGCATGTGTCCTGTTTCAAGCACTGTACCCGTGAGCTAGCTGTAGCCCCAACCCTAATGGCTTGGACTTTTGTACTACAATCTGCTTCCACATGGCTCTTTATATTTCCTATGATCTAGTCAAAGTCTAGTCTTATCATTTCTTTCCTCAAAATCATCTAATTAGGACTGGGGGGGGGGAGAAAAAAGGGGAGTCAGACAAGGATGCCCTGCAGGCCAGGTGCTGAAGGGACCCATAAATGCTTTTAAAGAATTGCACCATTATCTTCTATGAAATAGGAAATCTTTGGAGATACTTAACCTAGGGTTTAATCAGATTTTCGATTTGAAATAGTGCTTTGATACTATGTTTAAATCTGGAAGAACGGTTATAGAATTTTCAATATGATCAAGAGTTTGAGAGTGGAGATAGATATGCAAGAGCCATAATTGTCATTTCTGTTTATCAAGAAAGCTGCAAGCAACCGCATTCTCGTGAATTCACTGTTTTTAAACACAGCATCAAATAGATACAATCCCTCTCAATTCTTAACTTTTACCAGAAAGTGAAACCCCTAAAAATCAAATAGGTGGACTGAAAATGTGTGGACCCAATTTAACCTTATGTTTTTTTATTATTACATTAGGCTTGCTTCTGTGATCTGAGTCTCATATTCAAATGCTCTTGCTCTCCCTGTTTGTCTGGTTCATGACTGAGGCATGGTCAGGGCAAGCTCCCATCTGCCTGCTGAAATGATCTAACCCTTCTCTTACTCCTGGTGCATTAGTGTTGCATATTCCAGGATTGCTGCTGGACAGAAATTGGGACACAGCTTTTCAGCTATTGTTTAAAATACCTTTTAAGAGCCAACAGCTAAAATTTGTTTCACTCATGTCATTTTGCCCTGTGTCCTGGGTGAATTTTCTACCCCTAGAGGTGCAGACCCCCCTTCACTCATTTTTCCAGTCCTTGGAACATACCGTATTTCTTTCAGATCAACCTCTTTCCCTCTGTTGCAGTCAGTTATCTCCTTGCTGGCAGAAAGAACCCATCAAAAAGCAGCTTGTGGGAGGAAATGGCTTATTTTGGCTTACAGACTCAAGGGGAAGCGCCGTCATGACAGGGGAAATGGTGGCATAAGCAAAGACTGGACATCACCTCCTGGCTAAGATCAGGTAGACCACAGCAACAGGAGAGTGTGCCAAACACTGGCAAGGGGAAGCTGGCTGTACTCCCCATAAGTCCACCCTAACAACACACCTCCAACAAGGTGTGTTCGAATTCCCAGACTGTCGTCAGCTGGGGACCAAGTAGTGAGAACATATAAACTTATGAGAGACACCTGAAAAAAGCCACCATACCCCCATACACTCTTTTGTCCTTTTTCATTAAATTCTACCTGGCCATGAAGTTATTGATGCCACCAAAAAAAAATTGTCGGGGCTTGAGAGATGGCTTAGGGGTTAAGGCATTTGCCTGCAAAGCAGAAGGACCAGAGTTCCATTCCCCAGTACCCACATAAATCATTTGAAATGGTTGGAGGTCCTAGAGCACCCATTCTCTTGCTCTTTCTGCCTCTTTCTCTCTCTCTCTCACTCTCAAATGAATAAATAATTGTTTTTAAAGTTACATTCACTTTAGAGGTTTATTCCCAAACACACTTGGGGATGGTTGCTTTGAAACTCACCCTAAGAAAAACAAAGACAAAAGATCTGACTTCTTGTAAAATGATTCTTGATAAAACGCAGTATCACTTTTGCTTCTCATCCCACACGCAGTGAAACAAGCTTCATACAGCTTCTCTTTGTGATATGCTAGGAGCCCTCTTTGCGGCAAAATGAACTACCCAAGGTTAAATAAATTCAGACTTTAATATTTTAGTTTAGGTTTTCTTTCTTCCCCTTTAAGGTTGGGGGAGGGGAAGATGACTATTGTGGGGCTATTACGCTTCTGCATGTCATTTCAGGGAGGTACAAGCTGTCCTTTGTTCCAAACTGTTGTCTTCTAGGACCTCATGGTGAACAGTAGCAGGTCTAACTCAAAAGTGTCATCTCATGCAGATTACCTAGTTAAAATTTTGAAAAGATAGACATCATGTCTTCCTCCACAGAAAAGGACAGCCATTCTCACTGAATATTGTAATAAAAATATTTCTTTCTGAAGCCAAGAACAAGCAAATTACTTCCTGTTAAGAAAAGGCTAGGGGAAGATGGAAAGATGGCCCAGGAGGTAAAGTGCTTGCTTTGCAAGCATGAGGGGCAGAGATCAAATCCCTACAGCCCTCATAAAATGACAGGTGTAGTGATGTGTACCTGTGATCCCATTTCAGGGGCAACAAAGACAGGAAATCCCTAGCACTCACTGGACAGCTAGCCTAAGGTCAGCACAAGACTCTCTCTCTCAAAAATTAAGGTGGAGAACTGTAGAATAAGACATCTAATGTGAACCTCTTGCCTCCAAATGCATGTATACATATTTGCACACATGCCACACACAATACTACACACATTACACACATGAACCCACATGCACGTACATACTACCTACATACACATACACAACAAAAATGGGTCTAAGGATATGGCTAAGTAGTCATGTGTTAGCTTAGCATGGACAAGGCCCTGTGTTTGACCACTCACACACACAACACGCACACACATATTTGGGTACTTGAGCCCTGAGTCTTCTGTAGCACAAGCCACTGAACTCACAGGCAGGCATCAAGGTGTATTTCTGCATCAGGGTGCATTTCTGCATCAGGGTACACTTATGCATCAGGGTGCATGTCTGCATCAGGGTGCATTTCTGCATCAGGGTACATTTATGCATCAGGGTGCATTTATGTGTCAGGGTGCATGTCTGCATCAGGGTGCATTTCTGCATCAGGGTACGTTTCTGCATCAGGGTGCATTTATGCATCAGGGTACATTTATGCATCAGGGTGCATTTCTGCATCAGGGTACATTTCTCCATCAGGGTGCATTTCTGCATCAGGGTGCATTTCTGCATCAGGTTGCATTTATGCTGTTAACCCATGAGTCTTTTAGGGCAGGAGAAACTGATTGGTGTGATACTGCTTATGATGCATGCTGTTTTATGACTAGTAATGTCCCTTGTCTATGACCTGGGAGTCTCATACCATCTACCTACTAGCATCCTTATTACTTTAAAGTAAGGTGAAATCTCAGATTCTCCATGGTTATTTGTAAATAGGAAAAGCATACTTTTAAATGATATTAAAACAAGGAAAGTGAAACACTGGTTTAAAATCACTGGAAGGTGATTCTGGGAGAGGAATTCTAATGCCTCTGCTTTGGCCTGGGCTTGCTTTCCGCTTCTTGCTTTACTTCTCTAAAGCTCCTCACTCTGCCCCGAATGTCCTTTCTGCTACACATTCATCTAAGCCATTTGAAAACTGGCATTTGGAACGTTTTGTGAATGGCATGTACTTTTAATCTGCACGTGAGAAATGAACAGTCCCTGTTGTGAAAACTGATTGAAATAAAGGTATTCATCCATAGTCATCCTTTTGCACTAAGCCAAGGCAACACCTTCACTAAACACTACTCACCTATCCATCCATTCATCCTTTGCTCACACATTTACTATGTGCCTCATTTGGACCAGGCACAGTGTTGCACCTTAAAAATACAGAAGTCAGGAATTTTCTGCTTAGTGAAGCCAGGAATAAATGAATAAAAAATAATGAGATGAATACGTGATGAAATCCATGCTGACATAAGTTTGAAATCTTCCCTCACATTTAATGCCTCATGGAGAGAGAGGTTTCCACAGGCCATGGCTCCCTACTATGTCTGTGTGTGAGCGTGCAATGAAATGGCTCTCACCTGCCATCCTCTGTGGATCATTAGCTTATACCTCGGAGGGAGGAGTGGACTGTGACTTCTATCCAGACAAACCATTAGTAAGAACTTTAGTCTCAAGTGAAAGCATTTTTGACTCAAGAAGAAAAGTCCGTGGAACACAGTGTTAGGGACACTCAGCCAATGTCATCAGAACTCCTCACTCATTCTACTTCTGAGCTCTGTTGTCCCTTGTGGAGGGTCCACCACCAGAGAGGCTCTCCACATGTCTGTCAAGGTGCTCGCAGGCTTCTTTGCCATCCTTTAATTTATCCCAGAAGAAAAAGAGAAATAATATCTTCTCAACAGTTCCCATAAAGATGCTGGCATTAAACCCCAGTGTGTAAACTTGGGTCACATTCATATTCCTGGACCAGTAATGAGTGGCCAAGGGACGCAGTGTGCAGAGTGGAGAAATGGATCACATTCCTATTCCTGGTTTTAAAGCCAAACCACCCACACCATGTCACCTGACCATATGGAAGATTAGCATAACTAGATGAATTTCAAGTCAAAAATGGGCAGGAAAAGACCAAGAATGCCAATTTTCTACCTTCAAGGTCTGTTTATTTGAAATGTTCAAGATTGACTATTTATTAAAATCATGAAGTAGTTCTAGTGAAACAGTCTCTTAGCAGAGCAAGTATCAACTAGCTAATGAATGGCATGATATAGAACAATATTTTCATGTCTATATTGTTCTAAACATTGCTCTAAAGTAACTAACAGCATTTAAAAAAGTGAGAGCCTTCCTGCTCCGATTCCTACAATTTATACTGTTAACTCGCTTAATAATAGCCACAGGACTCTTATATTGTCATCCTTTCTCCTAGGGGTAAAACAAAATTCTGAAGTGCTGATCTCTAGAACAAACCACATCTTATGTGAAAGGTTAATATAGATTCAAAGACATGACATTTTACCTCTTTAATTTGGGTCTCTAGTTTATAATAATTCATGCACAGTAGGATTTCACACAACACTTATGTTAGAGTTATTCTCAGGGATGTAGTTTATCAAAGTAGAACTCCTTTCCCATAGAGTAAAGTTTTAGTTTATAAACTGGGCCCGGTTCTTTCTCTAATAGGTGAGTTGCTAAATAAATCCATCTGTGAGAATATATTTATCATAGATTGTATTGTAAGAAAATATCTTTGCTGCTCATCCCTGCAGGAAACTAGCCATGTCCTGCTCCTGGAAAGAATCATATGGCTTATTTTGACCATAGTGGCACATGCTTCTTCTCAGCAGGAGTGTTAAGAGCCATTAACTCTACCCTGTCCTCTCTTCTCTGACACCAGCATTTATCTTGTTGAACCATTGATATTCTGGGTCCTAGTATTGTAGCATCTCTTAACCTGACTAATACAGATCCTCAGATGGAAAAGGAAATTGTATCATTTGAAATGTGATTACCTTACAATTTACAAAGAGAAAGCCTTTTCTGGTCCTTCCCACCTGAAGGCCAGAGAGATGCGGTCTCATTAAGATGAACTTGGTACCTTGAGTATTGGTGGCTACTTGTGACACACTTGCTCTGACTTTGCCTACATTTCATTAAGCTCTAAAGAAAATGAGCCTCTGTCATTGCTCTGTGATCACAGCTATGGAACAGTCCCTTACCATTTACCGCAAAGGATTTTAATATTTGGTCTTGTCTTGGTCAATCCTTTAAGAGTGATGGAACTCAAATTTGCCCTCCACTACTACTTTGCTTTCATTCATGTTGAGTTCAGTTATGTGTGCTAAAATGCTTCTATCAACCTGGTGCATCATAATCAATTTTATAAGAAAGTAAGGGCTGAAGAGATGGTGCAGCAGTTAAGGCATTACCTGCAAAAGCTAATGACCTGAGTTTGATTCTCCAGTACCCATGTAAAGCCAGATACACAAAAGAGGCACATGTGTCTAGAGTTCGTTGGCAGTGGCTGTGGGGGCTCTGGTATTCCCATTCTCTCTTTGACTCTCTCTCTCTCTCTCTCTCTCTCTCTCTCTCTCTCTCTCTCTGCTTGCAAATAAATAAATAAATAATATTTTTAAAAAGAAAGCAAAAGTCGTTTGAAGGAAATATTAAGCCTTTATATTCTCTCCATGTCTATGAAGGATATGGGCATTTACTGTGTCATCTATGATCTGGATATGTAATCTTAAATAATATGTGTGGCAAGTGCTAAATAATGTCTAATAAGTAATGATAGAATGAAAGATAGTTTTTATAAATAGAATTTTATTTAAATCCCCTTTCCTTATAGATAGCATGGATTTAGGGTCAGTTAATTTAGCCTAACACACTCCCCTGGTCATCCCTCTCTGATTACAGTTGTGGTGGGAGTGATCACATCAAGCCAAGGAAACTTGGCAATGGCTCTTGAGTCCTGAGCCAGGCATTTGAGAAGCTGAAGCAAGAGGATTACTATGATTTCAGGGTCAACCGGGGCTATATAGTGACTTCAAGGCCATCCTGGGCTACAGAGTGAGATCCTGTCTCAAAAACCAAAAGGAAGATACAGGATATGGAGTCCTTGTCTTTCTCTGCCTACTCTGTGATCTGACAAGATATCTGTATTTCTATCTTTGGTCATTCATTGGTCATGGCAGAATATTTCTGCATCCTCCAATCCTAGTCATCAGACCCTACCCTTGTTTCAAATCATATTCTTGCTTCTGTTTACTATTGGGAAACCATGCTCAGAGGTATACTGAACAGCCCTCAGTCTGAGAGATCTCTCAGGAATCAGCTTCTTCTTGCAATCTATGTTACTCAGCTTTCTACTACAGTGACAAAACACCCCAAATAAACAAGATGAAAGAAGGAAAGATTTATTTTGGCTCATGGTGTCAGAGGGTTTCAGCCCATGTCACTGAGCCCTGCCTCTTCTCGCCTGTGGTAACGTAGGACATCATGAGAGGCAGCATGTGGCTGAGCAACGTTGCTCACCTCATAGCTTCCAAGAAGCAGACTTAATAGCCCAGGATTCCAATGTAGCACTGAAGGACACACACCCAATGGGCTCGCTGCTTAAAAGTTCCACCACATCCACCTCCCAGTAACACTGTTAGCTGGGGAACAAGCCTGAGGTCCAGACCGTAACAGCTCTTGACATTTTCCAGGGAAAAAGGTCAAAGATTGATGATCCCTCCATCTCAGACTCTTCTGTCCTCTAGGAGCATCTGTGCCTTCCTGTTCAGAAACCGTTGAAGGGACAGAAGGAGCTAGAAATCATGTTCAGATATCTCTACACGTTCTTCTCTTCTTAACCCTTTCTTCCTTCATCTAGAAATTCTCAGCTCAATCCAGGATGTGTTCCTTTTGACTCCTTGGCTGATCTTCCTGAGCCCATTGTCAGCTGACTTGTCCAGGATTTTGACTTGACCGCACTGATGATGAGATAAAGAACTCTGTTTGCATAGAACACAAACTCAATCTGCTACCAGCACAGGGAGAAGAAAAGTTGCAGAATGACAAGAAGTAAAGTGTTGGTATGTTTCCGAGAAACATGATCAGTCTTATACTAAACTATTCAATCTCAGATACTTATGTGAAAATGTTTCTTCATGGATTAAACCAAAACCACAACAGTTGGGCTTTTGACACCATATCTTTTGGTTAAGATCAGCAGCATTTATTTAAAAAATAAAGATTAGTTTCCAGTGGTCCTTCCATTTATTCCTATGTATAGATTAGGATAGTATCCTAGTCTGTTTCCTGTTTTAAAATACCTGAGCCTAAGTAATCTACAAAGAGAAAAAGTTGGGGCTGGGATATCCATTTGCTTTCCATGCATAAGGCCCTGGGTTCTGTCTGTAGTACCACACACACACACACACACACACACACACACACCCTGATTCTGATGGCTGGAAAGTCCAAGAACTTGATCTCAGCATCTGGTAAGGGCCTGCTCACTGTATCACAGCATGGCAGAGGACATCACATACATTGTGGTGAAAAACAAGTGTGCTAGTTGAGTGATGTCTCTCTCCCTTCCCTTGAAGGCCACTAATGTCATTTTGGGACCCTACCTTCATGACCGCAGCCAATCCTCATCACCACTAAAGGCCTTACCTCCCAATAGTACCAATATAAACCAGAGGATGAACTTTCTGATGCATAGACTTTTGTGGTAGCACATTCAAAACCAGCGATGTTGCCTCACAGTGTGTTATAAGTCTGTGCCCACCAGCATGTCAGGAGGCAATGAGTCTACTTTATGCATGTTCTAGTCAATACTATGATTCTTTAGGCTGACACACTCCACACTTGTTGTCATTACAACTTTCAGGACAGAGAGCTAGAATGTCCTGACATTTTATATCACTTTAATGCATGATGAGTTCTTACCCCCTCTTATCTCTCTGAGGGTGACTCATGGCAGGCTCCTTGGTAACAGGAAGAAAATAATCAAAATGGATACAGTCACATGACAGGTATAAAAGGCAACTGAATGAATGTCAAATATTTGTCCCCTATTTATGAAAATGAATCTACATTTGTCTTCTATGACTGACAAGGAATTATCCCCTGTTTAGGAGTAATCATAGCACAAGATGAGTCATGTGCAACAAATCCTCGATACCCATTGACTCAATAGTGGCAATCAGTTATGGCAGAGAGACAAAAAGTTACCTTTCAGTGTCATTTGCTTTTTTTCTCAATGACCATTTTGTGCCATTGGGGGGAAAATCACTTTAGGATGTATAAGGGGTGTAAATCTGCTGCTAAGAAGAATCCACTGCATGTATCTGAAGAGTGTTTTCTTCCACGGAGGTGACTCCTCTACATTGGGGTTTCGCAGATCTTGGAAAGCACAGCACTGCTGAACCGAGGCTGATTATGCCCGTGTGTTAGCCTAGCGAAAAAGCATTCACTCCAGGACACTGCCATCCTGATTCAGTCAAGGATTATGGCAGGTTGAAGGTAACTCAAGGGTTTCTTGTTACAGGTTTTTCTACTTCTTAGCAAAGACAAACCTTGAAATTGGAGCTTCTGTTCCATGGCCACTTTCAGATAAAACATTATTGTCCTATTAATGTATTAATCTCCTGATCCTTGGAATGAGGGATGTTGACTTATTAACTAAGTAATAGAACAAAATTACCTTCTAGAATTAGGTATTAATTTAAAAGAAATAAATGTTAGTATATAGGTAGGGTGTGTGGCTAAGTTTCCGACACAAGATAGATGACTTGTAAGGATTTTTGAGAGGCTACATTTTTTAAAAATATTATTTACTTATTTGCAAGTAGAGAGAGATAGAGAGAAAATGGGTGCACTAGGGCCTCCAACCACTGCAAATGAACTCCAGATGCATGTGCCACTTTGTACATCTGGATTGACATGGGCACTGGGGAATTGAACCCAGGTCATCAGGCTTTGCAGACAAGTGCCTTAACTGTTGGGCCATTTCTCCAGCCGGAGAGTCTACATTTTGGTTTGTTTGTTTTTTGAAGTAGGGTATTGCTCAAGCCTAGGCTTACCTGGAATTCACCCTGTAGTCCCAGGCTGGCCTCACATTCACAGTGATCCTCCCAAGGGCTGGAATTAAAGGCGTGCACCACACCTAGTGAGTCTACGGTTGTTTTTTTGTTTGTTTGTTTGTTTGTTTGTTTTAAAATGGATTGAAAATAAAATATGGCTTTCCATATCTTCATCTTATGGAGAAACATGTAATATACATTTCAGAACATAAACAGGAAGCGTGTTCTGAAACATCAATGCTATTTAAGATTACAGTAGTTCAATATACACATAGCAGACATACTCAGGACTGGAGGCTAAACATGTATGGATTTACAGATTAAAGCATTCATCTTCTAATACATATAGTACTTATCTGTAAGTGGATAGAACTGAACAAATGACAAAGTTCATTACTTTGGAGAAGGGTAAATTGTCAGGTTATGTTACAGACATAGCTGCCAGGAAGCCCCTAAATTTAGGAGAAATGTCAGGTAAGATTTTTTCTATCCTGTTAAAGGCACCTAGAATTCCTACAAATTAAGCTCACAAGAGACAGGTAGACAGAAGCAATAGCTTTAGTTCACATACGTATGGTGGGGGAGGGGCTCCCAACAGAGCAGAAGCAGTAAGAACTTGATGCCATGGAATTTTCAGAATGGTTAATTTGTGGAAAAGCAACAAGACTAAAGAAAAGGGTTTTCAGTTCTCTAAGGCCAGTATTTCCAGGGAGGGTAATTGTATGGAGGAAACTGATGCAAGGAAGATCAAGAATTACTTTAGTAACCTGGATTATGTATAGTCCTCTTGACAGAATCTGGGCTATTAGGAATCTGGGTGTTTCTAAGAAAGGGGAGAGGGAACCCTCCACAAGGGAAAGTCTGTATCCTTTTAAATAAGAGTGAGGATAGGAAGTGTCTCATTTAGTTGTTTTTTTTTCCTCTGTTGCCTTCAGCTCAAAATAATCCTTGTGCTAAAGTGGCATAGTCCTTCCGTCCCCTTTCAGGAAAATATGCAAAGGCAATGCACAAAGGCCATATGCTGGCAAAAACAATAGCAAGAGGTTGAAATTGCAAGTTATTTGCAAACTGAGCACAGAAATACACTAGCCACAGATACTTGAGGGAGTTTCCCCACAAGGACATGAGGACCTGAGTGAAGTGAAGCTGCTTCTGTGCCTGGCTTGGTTATCTCCTCTCCATGCAAACAATGATAATGAGAAACTATCTCTAAGTGAAATTAGCAATTAGAGTCAGAGCCTCTGGACTCCTGGCCAGCTGTTCCTTGAGATAAAGACTGGGAAAGAAAGGAAAAGGAACAGGTGTTGAAGATAGGCACTGGGGGAAGAATTCAAAGGAACAAGCTAAGAATGAAACGAAATGGTCCTGTATACTTTAGAGTGTGTGCAGAACTGGTTTTTGTCTTCCTTTAAGCCACAACGCACATGAACAGTGAACTGTGTTTGGGTGCACTTGCCTTGTATCCCCTTCTTTCCCCATTAGTATGCTACCAGGGAAAAAGTTAGGTTTGGAGAGTGTCCTAGTCAGCCACATGCCACTGGGATGAATCTTCAAACCAGGCACAGTTTGGGGGAGGAAAGTGTTTATTGAAACTACAGATTGAGGGGAAGTTCCATAACAGTGAAAGAGGCTGGTCCCCTTTCACAGGTCTGAACAGAGAGAAAAACCCATCACCAACACCACACACACAGAACAGGGAACAGGAAGGAGGGGCCAAGGAGAGAATTTCTTCCCTTTATATAGCCTTAGGGTGGGGTCTTACAACCCTTCCCCAGACTTAATGGCTTCCTGAGTCTCTGGAATTTTCTTCCTGCACTGCCCACACAGGAAAGGATGTTCTAAGTTCTAGCTTCTTTGGGCTTCTTTACATCCTGCACCTTGCTGATAGGCTGCCTTCCTGTGAACATCCTCAGAGACCCACTCAAGATAATTAAAAAGATCCAAGTTGACAACAAAACCTAACCATCACAGAGAGGAAGAATTATTTACTGATGACTTTTCTGATGGGCTGAAAATGGATCCATTAAACTTCTTCTTAACATGATGTGTTCCCTTTTGCACATTAAAAACACACCCACCACATCTCTGAACCCACCTTCCCAGTATCTTAGCCTTCAGGGAATCTTGATAGAAGAGGTTGCTGGGAGCTCAGCAGTCTTCCACCCCTCCTTTATCACTGCTGCTGGCTGTAGGAGGTGGAGAATTCACTTGCTTCCTGGCCCGTTCCTTATCAGTCTTATCCAATGTAGGTCACTGGAGGTTCTCCATGTCTGCAGCCTAAGAGGTGCCTGAAACTTACAGATCCCTCATCCAACACTCTTACTGGATTTGTAAATAGTTGTAGACAAAAAAGATGGAAAAATATTTTAAAATGTTCAAGAAATGTGCACATTTTTGTATAGGCCAAGACTTGGTGGAAAACAGATGCTAACAGATTGGATCTGTTCAGCTTCAGCATTCTCAGAAAATCAAGCCAAAATAAAAGTCTCTGCGAAATCAGTTTTTAATCTGGGAGACATCACTACCACCCAAAGGTATGACTCTCACTTCTGCAAACTGGGCACCATCGTGGCCTGTGTCAGTGTTTGCCCCATGGAGGCAGGTGCCTAGAACTTCCCATTTTCACACATATTGTGCATCTTCCACTGACATAGCTTCCTGCCAAGTTAACATTAAGTCCCTGCAGGTCCACCTTGCAATATCTCCCCTATGGAGCAAGCAGAGATAAGCGAGAAAATGGAGTTCAGGGGAAAGAAATCAACTATCTGATGCAAGGAGACCTCAGGCAGCCTTCAGCATCAACATGAAGACTTTTTAATCCATTGTATTTTGCCCAAGGCTGACTTTGAGAGGATGGTAATTGCTCTACTTTACTTCTGGCTGTGACTTCAGCAAAAGGCTGTCACCAAGCCCTGACCTGGCTTTGCTTCATGAGAAAACCCTGGGAGCTTTAATTCAGAATAAGCAACTTTTAAAATTTTAAGATTTTATAGTTTAATGACATCCTGAAACTCCCCAAAGCAAAATGCATCCTAAGTACATCCCTCCACCTAGATGTGACAATGACAGTCTCAAACCATGGCCAATTGTTACAGGAGGATTAAAGCGGGACTCAGTAGACCTTTAGGACTATTTAAGGTGAGCTGTTAGTATAGGCGAGGCTTATGGCAACTCAACACAAGAGTCCTTACTTTCATACTAGGTAGAAATCATTGTTGCAAGTACTAGAAATTAGAGACATGGGTTAAGATAAAAGAGAGAGTCATACAATAATCTTACCAGGTTTTGTACATAATCCAAGGACAAACTCCATATTCAGGTTCTTGGGAAACAGTTACAGGCAAGGTCTGAGTTGCGTAGCACCTTCTCAGTCTCTGTGGTAGAACCAGCCTGTCTCTGATCTCTACACAAAGATCTTGTTCTCCCTTCTATTGTCTCAGGTCCCTTTTTCATGCATCTCCTCTTCCTTCAGAGAAGTATTCTCCAATTCCTTTACTTGTTTCTACCTGTTTTCTCTCTAACATCCCCATTTCCTTCATAATAATTCCAACGATGGGCAGCTATCTTCCTTGTGTGTCTGTCCACAGAGGTTGGGCAGGAATATGTCACATAGGAATGTGAGCAATGTGAGGAGCTTGTCACTTCTAGATTCTCATCTAGACAATGCAGTTCCCAAATAGCAACTGAGTCCATATCGACTACATTAATACATGAATACAGGTGCAGCAATGTGGGACCCATAGATATGACCAGAGGTGACTGGGCAGATAAAGGGAACAATTTGAGGAGAGATTTTTCAAAATATCTGTTAAAACTTACTTCTAGTATTGAAACAAGATGTGTATTGCATACTGGTCCCATCTTTGGACTGCTTAATCTTAATTCTTTGGCTAATCTAACCTGCTCTTTTACCAGCTCAAATTGCTAAGTAATTACACCATTCATTGAGGATTACAATGGTGTCCCAACCATACTAAATGAATGCTCCAGCTACTTGTACACTCCAATGTACATGAAAATAATTTCAAATGGAAAGTCAGTGTTATTATTTGCAAATGAGCTTCATTATTTGCAGGTCCAGTATGTATTTGTAGCTCCATCATCAATCCTTACTCATTGTTCCTAAATTCTTCAAGGCCATGTACTGGGCATCAGGAAACGGGAGTCCCCCAACACTCACACTCCCTGTGGAGGCTGAAGAAGGAATCCTCATCCGCCTGGTTTTAACTCTCAGACTGTAAACAAACATCAAATCCCTACCTTTTCAAAACAATATATGTGCTTTTGATTTTGCTGCCTTTAGTTGTATCCAACCACAATATCAAAGGGCTGTCTAGTTTTTCTAAGCACGAGAGGGCGACATATCTCTCACAGTGAAAATGCATGGGAGGTAGTGTCGTAGTCAGCCACACAACGCTGGGATGAACCTCTAAACCAGGCTCAGGAAAGGACTCATGAGATATGAAACTTAACATTTGGTACCCAGCCATGTCATCTATGATGGAGAAGACAAGGGAAAACTGTGGCATTCTTTAGAACCTGTATGGTCAGTTACCACATTGTCTTCCACTTATCAGGTCCAAAAATTAATTAAGAAGTAATAAAGAGGAAGGGGAAGGAGAGATGAACACTGAAGATGAAATTCAGGGCTGCCATTCTAAAGTGACTGTCTCTTGTATAAATGGGAAGGGCAGGAGATGATCACCTTTTAGCTGGTAGAAGCTCATGAGCAAAGGTCAGTGTGGTTTCTGAAGTCAAGCTTCCAACTCAGTGAGGAGTGGGAAGGAGAAAAAGCAAAAGAAGTACTTGTCACACTTCACCTTCAGGGTTTGCAAATTGTCTCCTTCCTGGGGCAGGCTTGGCTGGCACAGCATGCTGGCTTCTCCCCAGCGTCAGCCACTAATGTGTGTTACCACTACCACACCAGTCTTGGGCTTCATTCAACAGACATTTCCTTGGAGTGGCTACAGGAAGCCAGAGGAGGTCAGACTTCTTTGGACTCTGAAGTGGGAGCTCACAGGTTGGAATCACCGTTAGCACGTTTTTTTAGACTGGTGGTGACTCACTGGCCTCACTCACCACAACTGTAAGACACAGATAAACAGCAGCACCCACCTCCTCAGTCTGATGGGAGAACTAAATGAGATAATCCGCATATCGACTCTCAGCACAGTGCCTGGCATGAAGTGCGTACTTGTCTGAGAAGCAGAAGAACAGCCACTGTGCCAAGGTGCCCTTAGCAAAGAGTCGTAAGAGAAGAGGAACATGAGCCAAATCCTACAGGGTCACGTATGTGGCCAAAATGAGCATTTTAGAATGGATTTTTAAATAAATTTGCATGGTTTTAAGAAAGGCACTGACATCATTTGAATTTTAAAAAGGATAATATATTGTAGAAATTACATTAACTAGAAAAATGGCAAAGCAACCTTAGTACTAGAATCAGCCCCCTCCCAATTCTGATTGGCCTCCAAGCTACCCCACAGCTCCTAAATACCCCGATGTGAGGTCCATCTGGGGACATTAGCTTTGTCTGATGTTGATTAGCCACGCAGTGTTAACATGTATGTAGAACATACTCTCTTGGCAGACAGTATTGTACTCACATCTCAGAATTGCCCTCCAGATTCTTACTCTATCCTCCCTCATGGAAGCAAAAGGAGACCACAGGTCCTTCATCTAGGAAGGGCCTGGAATGCTAAAGCCCATTTTCTGCACCAAGACTCCCTGGTTCCTCCCAGACATCCAGGGAGAATGTGAATATGGTGGAGATGTGGTTCTGAAGTTGGGCAACCTGCCTCAGCCTCTGCTTCTCATCTATGTAGTGTGGCTTCTGTTTTCCTATTTGGAAAAGGGGAGTGACACAGCTTATTTCACAGAGTGGTTATGAGTCCCTATGGCATTAAGATAGAATGGACAGTACAGGGCTGGACTCCACTGTGTCTGGGTGTGAACAGTGTGTCATCAGTGTCTACTGCTCAGACACACTGGAACTTTTAGGCTGTTCCTAAAGAAGCTCTTCTCTACCATTCCCCAGCTCCTTGTTGCTACTGAGCCCGTGTGTCCTGTGTACATAAAGGGCATAGGCTCCACCGTCCTGGCTTTGGACTGCTGTGTCATGGCGGCATCTGTTTCCCCTACCCTCTGGCAGAAGTGGGGCAGGGAAGCTCTATGTGCCCACATTTGTGAAGCTAAGACCCAATTCCTCCTAAACTGGTTCACTCCAAATGATTCTTTTTAATTAAGCCTTTCGAGGTTTAATTAGAACACGATATGAGTCATCTTTGTTTCTGAAAATGTATTTGTGGTTTGGTTAATTATGTAGGGAGATTTAATATGATTTCTCTCTTCATGTGTGAAATTAATACATTAAATATTTTTAAAAGAAAAACATCTAAAGCCTTTACCTGGGCATCAGGTGGGGAGCAAATAAACAGATCAAAGCAGGTTCATTTAAAGTAATGCTAGGTGAAAGCCTGGCTGGTTTGAAAGGGGACACTCACTCTGCAGGTGGTACGTCAGAGACACATTGCTATCTCTTGATTAGTCGTTCTCATTATACAACCTTTCTCTTTTTTCTTTTCTTTCTTTTCTTTATTTTTTTTTTGAAGTTGTATCTTGCTCTAGCCCAAGCTGATCTGGAATTCACTATATTGTTTCAAGGTACCCTTGAACTCACAATATTCCCCCTACCAAGGCCTCCCAAGTGCTGGATTAAAGGTGTGTACCACCATGCCTGCTGATGTCATTATATGACCTTTTATATCCCCTCATGGCTTGGCTTGAGGTAATATTCTCTCATTCCAACCCTTCCCTCCTCCCATCTTCATGCATTCCCCACTCCAGCTGTCACAACCTCATACTCCAAAACTACTGAGCTCCTTCATGTCTCCCTGCGTGTGGACTTCACACTCTTCTCATAGTGCTCTCCCCCGCCAGATGTGGATAAACCATCTACATTTATATTAATAGCGTCTTTATTTTCTGTGTTGTGATGGCCTTTTTATACCTAGGGTTTGGCTTACCATGGAAGAGCTACCTCTTGCAAGTCAGTGAATTCCTGGTGTCATAGAGTGTCACACACCACTGGGATGAACCTCAAAACCAGGCACATGGGAGGAAGGGTTTTATTGAAGTTAGAGATTTGGGGGAAGTTCCATAATGGTAAAAGAGGCTGGCCCCCTTTCACAGGTCCTAGCAGAGGGAGGGAGGGAGAGAGAGAGAGAGAGAGAGAGAGAGAGAGAGAGAGAGAGAGAGAGAGAGAGAGAGAGGCCATCACCACACCAGCAAACAGGTGGGAGGAAGGAATAGAAGAGATTTTCTTCCCCTTGAGCTTCCTTACAACCTGTCCCCTATGGAGAGGGCCACCCACTCTGGAGGAAGGGCTCACTCTGAAGGATGGATCACCTGTAAGCCATCTCACAGACCCAACCAAAGAACATGAGGTCCCACTCTTTTATCCTAAAGAGTGTATGGAGACACTCCCTGCCTCCTGTCTTCTAAGTGGTCAGCTGTTTTTATCTGCCCAGCTCCTGCTGTGCTGTTTTGGCCTTGCGGTGGACTGGCTGACCATGGATTGAAATGTGAGTCAAGATAAATCTTTTCTTCTTTACCAGAATCTTCTGAGGTGTTTTGTCACAGTGATAGAAAGCTGGCTCATAATTACCATTTCTAGTTGTGATGTTAAGATTTGTTGTCAACTTGACCTGTTTAAGTAATCCATGTTCTCCAGCTATGCCCAACTTCTTGCAGTATAACCCTCTCCTCCAAAGGCATTACCAGCTTGTTTTTTTGTTTTTGTTTTTGTTTTTGTTTTTTGAAATAGTATCTTGCTCTAGCCCAGGCTGATCTGGAATTCACTATATAGTTTCAAGGTACCCTCAAAAGGGTACCTTGGGGTAGGGGGAACACTGTGAATTCAAGGGTACCTTGAAACTATATAGTGAATTCCAGATTAGCCTGGGCTAGAGCAAGATACTACTTCAAAAAACAAAAATCAAAACAAACAAACAAACAAAAAACAAGTTTTCAACCCATAAACCCTTGGAATATGGGGGGAGGGAGGTATTTCAGGTCCAAACTATAATAGCAGCAAACAACCCCTGACTAGAAAGTTCTCTTCTCACTCTGACTCCAATTTGTTACCCCCAACTGCCTCCATTATGTGGTGTCCATACCCAGTTCACCGCCTCCACCTAGTCACTCCAGGATCAGGTAGGAGTAGACAGGCACAGCCCACTTCAATTACTACCACATCCAATCCCAAACCAGGCCCCTCAAATGAAAACCATCCCACCTTCCCCCACCCCTCACTGCCTCTGATCAACCCTGTTACTTCCCCCATGGATCCCACCTGAGTGATCTCTTGGACCTTCTGCATTTAGGAACTAAATGCAGGACTTTCTTCCTCCATGATAGACATTTCTGTGTCTGTCTCCCCAAGCCTAATTAAAACATATCCTGAACAGCAGCTTTCAAATAGCAGCTCGAAAGTCACTATCTCTATGACACTGTCCTCATGCCTCTTACAGAAGTGGTGACTCTGCAGACATGTACATCTGTCTTACTCATTAGGCTGAGCTTTCATGGAATCCAGGCAATGTTCACGTGTGAGTTCCCCACATGTAGCATGAGGTCTAACATATGTGTGCACTATGCAAGAGGAACAGGCGACTCCTCTGAAAATAACACAAGCTCACAGGCTGCATGCCTTAGTGATAAATACTAGGAGGAAATTTAATGGAAGATAGTGTCCATAGAGGAGGATCCTATTTTCAGTGGGTGGTTAGGAAACAACTTTCCAATTATCTCACAGTTGATCAATGGGAGGCAATTGGAAGTAAGTGAATAAAATGGATATTTGAGGACCTGTGTTGGAAACAGCAGAAATGAGTGTAAGGCCCTGAGGTAGAAGCAGGCTTTGTGTGTTCAACAAAGTAGTTGATGAAGTTAGAATAGAGGGAGAAAGGAGAAATGCTTCAGAAAGGAACACAGAGGGACATCCAGGGAAGATAAACCATTCTGGATAGAGTGAAGACAAGGATTTGCCCTGTGATGGGAGATAGTTACTACCTGTGGGTTTGGCACAGAAATCAGAAGTATTAGGAAACAAAGGGATAGGCTGAGTGTGTAGGTCAGTGATTGAGTGATTGCTCTGCATTCATAAATTCATAAGATCCTGCATTCAATTCCAAGGACTATCAAAAGGGAAAAGAGGAATAGCAGAAAGAGAGACAGAGAAAGAGAGAACAAATCAAAACGCCCTTGAAAAAGGACTATTTACTCCGCAAGGTGTGCATTCAGCCATTCTGTTGAGGAAAAGCTTTTTTTTTTTCATTATCTCAAAGGTACCTTTTGCCTATAAGGCCTAGGTTCCACGGATCACAGAGATTCAGATGTCCACCTTCACAAAGAGAAAAGACAGCAAGCCACAGGTTGGAAAGCAAAAACACCAGGTGAAGAAATTTGTCCAAAACTTACAGGAGATGTAATGGGAGTCTACTCTCAGATGGTAATATATGCAAAACTTGGGGGAGATAGGATGGTTGTCTGTTCTCAGATTGTAGCAGCAAACATTTGAGAAGTGTTCAGATTCTCAATATATATTGAAAGCTAAGACATGAGGAATTCCTGACATGGAGTGTAGGTGTGAGAGAAAGGAAGGAATTAATGATACCCTTCATCAAGAGAAAGGGAGAATTCTTCAAGATCAGGACAGGGGTAAGGTATGGGATGTAGTTGAAATGTGTCATGAGACAACAAGACAAGGCTTGAGTTCAGAGTAGATGACAGTATAGGTGTCATCTAGGCAAAGATGGTAAGTAGAGCAGGACATAGTTAACATAACCTGGGAAGTATTGGTTGAGGTCAATGAAATTAGAATGAACCAGTATGTAAATCTAAGCAAAAACTACCAGGGGAATTAAAAGAGAATCTAAGCAAAAACTACCAGGGGAATTAAAGAGAAAGATGTCCCAGAAGCCAAGTATTTCAAGTTCCAAAAAGGATGGATGAACAGTATAAAATATTGCTCAGAGATTGACTAATGAGATCCACACCAGGCCATTAGGTTTATGCCAAGATGAAAATGGATAGAGGAAAATTAATCAAATATTTTAAGGCACTTTGATATGAAAGAAGGGAAAAGATGAGCCCGTAACTGGAGGGGTAGGCTGATTAGAAAGAGGCAGGGAGGAGAGAAGTGTGGCTGAGACAAAGGATAGAAGAGACCCGCAAGAAGAAGGAGAAGACATGGAAAGGAAGGGATTTAGCACCATTGGGGACATTTAGGGTCCATGCACACTCAAAGAAAGGAAGGGAAAGCATGCTCATGTGCACAGGGCTGGAAGGGTGGGGAACCTATGGAAGTCCTTTTCCAATGGTTGTGTTTTCCTTAAGGAAATAGGAAGGAAGGGCGTTAAGTAAAAGGGAGGGCTGGAGAGATGGCTCAGCGGTTAGGGTGCTTGCCTGCAAAGCCCAATGACCAAGGTTTGACTCTCCAGTACCCACGTAAAGCCAGATGCACAAAGAGGCACATGCAACTGGAGTTCATTTGTAGCAACCATTCTCTCTGTCTGTCTCTCTTCTATCTTTCTCTCTCTGCTTGCAACTAAATAAATAAAAATTAAAAGAAAAGAAAAAGGGAGCATTTTAATGGTTTCATTATATGTCTTTCATATCCTTGGTAAATGATTTTCTAAGGTATTTAACTTTTTTTGAGGCTATAGAAAACAGGACAGTCTTTCTGATGTCTTTTTCTTTTGTTTATTTTTTTATTGTCCATAATGAGTTACAACATTTAGTGGGCAAACAATGAGTTGCTATCCCCGATTCCCCTCCCCACTCCGCTGGATAACCTCCTCCATGGGTCGTCTGGATCAGTCCTTGTGACAGGGGACCATGGATAGCCTAGTATTCAGCCAGGTTCTCCTGGCCGTACCTCTGGATAGTCTCCTCCACTGATGTCTTTTTCTGTATGCTTGTCTTCTGCATATAGGAAGGCTACTGATTATTATGTGTTAATTTTGTATCCTGCCACTATGATGAAGGTATTAATCACCTTCAGAAGTTTACTGACACTATTCTTTGGGTCTGTTATATATAGGATCATGTCATCCAAAGAGGCGCAAAGAGGGATAATTTACTTCTTTGTTTTCAATTTGTATCCCTTTTATGCTTTTCTACTGTCTTATTGCTTGGGCTAGAACTTCAAACACTATGTTGAAGAGCAATGGTGAGAGTGAATACCCCTGTCTTATTCCTGATTTAAGTGGGAATTCCTTGAGTCTTTCCCCATTGAGTATGATTTGTGCTTTAGGGGTTTTGTATATTGTCTTTATTATGTTGAGTTACAGGCCGTCTATGCCTATTCTTTCCAGAGCTTTGAACATGAAGGGGTGTTGAATTTTGTCAAAGGCCTTCTCAGCATTTGTTGAGATGACCATGTGGTTTTTGTGGTTGAGTCTATTAACGTGGTGGATTACGTTTGTCGACTTGCGTATGTTGAGCCATCCCTGCATCCCCGGGATGAAGCCTACTTGGTCAGGATGAATAATATTTTTGATGTGGCTTTGTATCTGTTTTGCAAGGATTTTGTAAGGATTTTTGCATCTAAGTTCATCAGGGATATGGGTCTGTAGTTTTCTTTTCTTGTTGCATCTTTGTGTGGTTTGGGGATTAGGGTGATGAAATTTGGTAAAAAGTTTTGGTAAAAAGGCAAAAAAAAAAAAAGGAAAGAAAAAGGGAGACATCACTTATCATTTGGATTCCATCTTCTCCCATACTGGACTTCTGAAAAATAAGAAGGCCTAGAGCTCCCTCGGGTTCATTCCTAGAGACAGTCATGATAGACGGGTAAGGGTAGATCAACAGGAACTCCATTCTGTACTATGAGGAGCCAGGCCTATGTCATTTCCTATCAGTTCATCCCACGAGGACATGAATCCACACCTTCCATCTCCACTCCTTCTGCCAACACCAAAGCCCATGGTAGTCGATTCTCCTTCGATGCCACTCTTGGTCAGTATTTTATTAGGAAAAATTGACCCCGCCTCTCAAGTTTATCTCCCAATCCTAAAAGTTGCAGAAGGAAAAAAAGGCAGAAAGTTCAAATTCTAAAAGAAAAAAAAAAAACGGACAGAGAGTTTGAAGAGTCACGGTCAAGTTTATTTCTAGTACACAAGGAGAGGAAGGAAAGCTGTGAACACACATATTAATAGTTTTCTCTTGTCACAGCTATAATCAAAGTCCTGATGACATTGATGTCATAAAATCTATATAGCTACTGCTCTGCGCTTGGGCTTAGCCTGAATCCTGGGCTCCAAGCTCAAAATTCACCATAGTAAATTTTCCCATGACTGTTCAGACACTCTTTATCATACTGTTTTACTGCCTCTCCCCAAGCTTGAAATTCAACATGCTCTTTACACCAAATCTAGAATCTCAGAAAAGGAAGCTTAGAGGTCATCTTTTCCATGGTCCATCCAAGTCTGGATTTATTCTTACAAATTCCCTGACCAACTAGCCATTCAGGCTTTATAAACAACCTCAGCTCTAGACCTCGACATGTCAGCAGGCAGACTGTTCCACTCTTAGAGTGTTTTACATTTCAACCAATGAATCACTGACTTCCCTCTGGAGCCACAAAGAACAACACATTCTGTCCCCTTTGGTGGGGAACCACCCACACCCTCTTTTGCCTCGTCTGATAAATGTCCAGTTGCTCTCTGAATCACAAAGCTGTTTGTCACAGTCATGCAGAATGAAAGCTTTACTGCATAATCTTTGCCTGCTGGTAAATTAAACAATGAGAAGAAAACAATATGGAGTCGGGCTCTGTTTTAGCCCTTTGCCTAGGGATTAGGCAAAGTTCCTTCACTGATGGCACTATCAGATCTGATGGTAAGGCTAAGGTTGTATTTAGGTGATACATCCCCACTTGAGTCCTCATTTAGGACTTTCTGTAAACTGACAGGGCCTCATCCTGAACAGACAGAATCCTGTAGCCATCAGACTGAGTGCATCTTCTGGGAAGAGCTGGAGAGACTTGTGAAATCTTTCTCCTTACATGTACCTCGGCTGCACGCCTGTGCTTTCTCTACTGGAAATATGTCCCTTGTGGTTATCACAGTGAAAAGTAACTGTTCAACAGTTCACATGACAGAGTGAACTTTTACCAAGCTTCACACAGTGCCCTGCAGGACACCTATAGTAGCAGAATCCTAGGTAGTTACTAGGGCCTGCAGCACCACTCAGTCTGACAGGAAGAGTTATAAAGTGTCCAGGCCTGTGTCCTGTAGAGTTTGAGTGTCCATGATGAAGCATGACAATGAGATGTCAGTATGCTATGAGTTGAGCCCTCTAAGGAACTGTGTAGCATGGTGACTCGAAGAACAACATAGATAATGTCAGAGAAGGGTCATTATGTGCTGGAAGGACCATAGAGGACTGCTTATCAAGGAGGCCTAGGCGAAACCTTCTTTCCTCTGAGATTCTGTGATTAATCAGCAGATGAACTTTAAAGCACTTGGATACCCGACTACAGCCACATTAGTACAGGATCAATTGGTTATGATGAAGCAAGAGTGTGAGCTACAGCCTAATGGTAGTTGGGTCTGAAAGATTGATGAATAGGAATTGGCTGTCATCTGTCCATAAAGTTGATAATCTTTTTGTCTGTAGGAAAGTGTCATGGTTTGATCCAGGTGTCCCCCACAAACAAATGAATGTGTTCCAATAGATCGATCCTCAGCTGATGGCAGTTTAGGTTTTACAACCTCGATGAAGCTGTGTTGTTGGGGGTGGGCTTATGGGGTTATAAGCCAGCTTCCCCTTGCTAATATTTGGCACACCTTCCTGCCGCTGTTTGCAGTGCTATGGCAGAGGTGATGTCCACCCCTCTGCTCATGCCATCGTTTTCCCTGCCAGAATGGAGTCTCCCCTCGAGTCCGTAAGCCAAATAAACCCATTCCTCTATAAGCCACTTTTGTTTGTGTTCTTTCTGCGCAGCAACTAGAAAGCTGACTGCAACAGTGAGTATTTCCTGCTTCTGTTATAGGTGGAAACCAGAGAGTCCAACTTCAATTGGTTCGTCTTGCGTTCTTTCACCTAGCAACTGTTGGGGGAATCTTCCTACAGCCACTACCAATCAGCAAGCATTGTGGGAACAGAATTTCTTAGAAAATTTAGATGCAACAAATTGGCTGACATGTCTGCATTGCAATAGGATTAATGGGTTTCCAATCCTTGAAGAAGGGGGTGAGCGTTCTGCTTTAAAATCAGTAACTCTTCATTAGCTTGGTGGTTGTCAATCTGGATTTTCCTTGACTAATTATTAATCCCATGCTTTCTATTGGCTATATTTTCTGTTTGTCGATTTTCTGTACTGCACATTACTATTTCCTTTTCTCAAACTCTTGTCATCGCTCAAGAATTGGATACTTTCTCAATTACATTTATGATGGTTCGATCTTGCTTCTGTATCTAAGGAGTTCTGTTCACCCAATTCATCTAAAAGAAGCTTAACCCTTAAAACTTCTGAAAATTTCCAAAATAGTTTAGTCACACTTTCCTACTTCTCAGAGACCTTGTCTATCCCAATAATGAAAAGAGCAATGAGCCTCGGATCCTAACACTGACACTGTCCTCTTACCCATTATGTCTCGTGGAAGTGTCCCAGTGACTTTCTTCTGACTCTCCCTCTCCTGGTCTTGTGCCATCAAGCTTAAGAAATGGCCACAGAGATAAAAAAAGATCTGGCCACCATCTCCTTTGGCATTAACCCTCTAGTCTGTTTAAATGCTTGCCTACTACACTGTGCCATGCTTTCTCTGCCTTGAGGCTAAATGGTCTTTGTAAGCACCTGCTCTATTTCTGGCTTAATGTCCTTCAGAGGAAAGAAGCCACATTCTTCTTAGCCCACAAAGTCCTGATGGCTCATCTCCAATGACACTCTACCTCCCTGGACTCTTCTACTTCCACTACCTGGAGCATCTGCTTGGGAGATCGGCTGAGCTTCCCCTCCTTCCAGCTTATATATTCTATAACCTTCTACTTCCCTTAGAGAGAGAAAATGATTTCTGCTATATTTGACAAATCAGGTTTGTCTTCACTAGAATAACCACTGATATTTTTTGGCTTTTAAAAAATCTTTATTATCAATAATTATATAATTATATCAATAATAATTTTTGGCTTTAAAATATCTTTACTATCAATAATTAATATACTATATGAGTAAGTCTTGTGATGGTATCCCCATTTCCCTCCTCTCTATGCCCAACCCACTGGGGATCCTCCTCGGTGTGCATACTGGATCTGTCCTTGGGGTAGGGGGTTATGAATTGCACAAGTGGTGGCCAGATTTTTTTTCCACTTCATGTGTTGTTGCTGAGGGGGGGCAATGTCTCTGGATATTTTCCCTCTATCTTTCCGCCCCTTCTTCCAGTCAGTACCCTGAGTCATGGTGGGTGAGTTTTAAATCTGCTTTATTGTATAGACACTAATTTTTAGAGCCAGATTGCTTAGGTTCAAATGCAAAATAAGCATCTATCAAGCTATGTGACATAGGCTAGTTATTTAAAGTCTCTGAACCTTGGTTTCTTTAAGTACAAGAATGAGCATGACAATTGACATTATTAAACCACATACTATATTCTCCACATGTAATGCAAGGCTATCACATAGCCAAGCCTCAAGAAACAGCTAGACAATTGTGTTAAGGATGGATACAATCTTTATATAAGACCATGTGGACAGAGCATCCCCATGATGTAGTAGAGAGATTGAACTCAACCCTGCATAGAGAATGGGCCAGGAGGAATTTTTCATAGCTAAGTAGCAGGGTGGGGTCAACAGGTAGAAAATTTTAGGGATAAAGTAGATCCTGACTAAGCTGATCCAAGTTCTTGCTAAAGGTGGACAGGTGTAATCTGATACAACCAGGGCATTGAAGATAAGATATTAGATAGGAGGGTGGGTCCTGATAAAATCAGAGTTTTCAAAGAACAGCACAGATGTGACTGAAGTTTTGACAACCAGTCTTTATCAGTGGAATCCCTAAAAATGCAGCACTTGCTTAGTACAAGAGTATGGCTGGAAGCTGGGAGTGTAGCGCATGCCTTTAGTCCCAGCACTTGGGAGGCAGAGGTAGGAGGATTGCCGTGAGTTCAAGGCCACCCTGAGACTATATAGTGAATTCCAGGTCAGCTCTGGACTAGAGCAAGACCCTACCTCAAAAAACAAACAAATAAATAAATAAATAAATAAGAGTATGGCTGGAGCATGCAAGATCCAGAGGCCCGTGGGTTAGAACACATACTCCCCAGCTGGTGGAACCATTAGGAAGTGTAGCCTTGCTGGAGAAAGTGGGGCACAAGGGAAGACCTTGGATTTTACAGCCTAGCTCAACTTCCTATTTGATCTCTGCTTCCTGACTCTGGATGTAATGTGATGAGCCACCTCCTGTTCCTGCCACCACCCATTGTCTGCTGAGATGGACTGTATCACTTAGAACTGTAAGCCAGGATAAACCCTTACCTTCCTTGAGTTGCTTCCTGTCAGATATTGGTCATAGAAATAAGTAAAATAACACAACATGGTTAAGTGTAGATTAATACACTTGTAATACAAGAATTCATGATATTCAGGGTTGTATGCTATCTGTGGTTTTAGGCATTCACCCAGAATTTTAGATTACATCTCCTGAAGGAAAGAAGGCACAATTGAATGCACTCAATACCTCATTAATCTTCCCAACAAAAGGCTAAAATGTAATCAGAAACAAGGAAAAATAATGACTTCATGCACACCCATGTTAGCGTAGAGTGGGGGCGGGGGATTAAGGGGGTCTCAATACCCTTGACTCAGAAACTGAGATCCTCATTACCACACCCTCAGGCGTGGCATGGATGGATGCTTGGTTCATTCTTAGCCCTCATATAAAGCATTTTAAAGTAATGCCTGGAATTTTCCTATGATAATTATTCTACTCCAGCCAATCGGTAGACCAACAATTGCTTAAGAGCATCATGTTTCCCACTCTTGGGTGATTTCTTCCTCAATATGCCTGCATTCATCCACATTAATAAAAATGCTCTAAAAAATCAGCTGGGTTGCAAAAACCTTGCTTTGATAACAGATCTGCACTATAACTGCTAGAAATTACCTGATGATTAATGTGCTCCAACCCAGAGGACTCAACTGCTACGAGGTGAGGATTTATCAATAAGTGTGATAATAATCCTCTGTCTTTGTTTACATCAGTAATTAATGCAGTTCAGAAGGGAGCCCTTGAAGCCTTGTGCAAGCAAGATTTATCCCCACTGGAATAGATTACAGCCATATGTCACCATTCAAAAGGTAATTGGTACATTTCATTAGAAAGTAATTGAAAAAAAAGAAGAATTATCTCAATACCCTGTAATAAATAATCTCAATAAACATTATTGTTAGCACAGATATTTGCACTGTGTAGAGAATTCACTTTACATCAAAATATAGTTTCCACCATATATCATTCTCATATTTGTCTGGGAAGATTTTACATGTGATGATGGGTAAGGAAGAACACGTTATTATACTGAGGATTGCTTTAGAAAACACCTTCCCCATGTGGCCACATGCATTTCTAATTCTCATAGCTCATGCTGAGAATAAGAGCTTGCTTGCTAACTCTATTTCCCTCAAATGAAATGAAAATCCCACCATGCATGAGCAGAAGTGTTTCTTTTCTTTTTACAAATATTTTATTTATTTATTCACAGGTAGAGAAGGAGAGAGAGAGAGAGAGACAGAGAGAGAGATTAATTTATGGGTATTCCAAGGCTTCCTTTCATGTCAGATGCATGCACTACTTTGTGCATCTGGCTTTACGTGAGTACTGAAGAATTGAATCCAGGCTGTCAGGCTTTGTAAGCAAGTCATTTTAACCACCAAACCATCTCTCCAATTCCAGCAGAAATAGGCTGAAGCAAAGGCGTTAGAGGCAATGAAGGTGGGCTGTGAGCAGCCTCACTCTGGCTCAATGAAAGCCTAAGACATATCTCTCAAGGCTGTAGTGATCCCTAAATGAGATAATGTACATGGAAGATTTAAGAACGTCTTGGAATATGAGAAATAGTGAATGTTAGCAAATAGTATTATCGTCACTACCATCGTCCCAACATTATACTACATAGATCTTTTAGGAAATATCCCATGCTCGTTTGAATGCATGTCCCCCATAAATTCAGGTGTTTTTATTAAATCTTGGCTGGAGGTGGTATCATTGACGGTAGATATTGGGACCCTGCCCAAAAGTATGTTTGGGGACCGATCTGAATTCCAGCCCAAAGATAGTGCAAAGAGGCTTGAGCTCTTGGGGCTGTGCTTGTTGCTGGTTAGTGCTTGCTATTTTTGCTGGCTGTTTGGTTGTTTCTCTCTACTTGGATGTAGGAAAACGGCTTCTTTATTCATTGATGGATCTGTAAGCTTAAAATAAACCCCTTCCTCCCATCAACTGTTGGTTGGATGTTCATCCCAGTAACATTGAAACTGTCTGGTACACATCCTAAGTTCTAGAGTGAACTTTGATTTATATCCTTTCAGAAAAGCAAGGGATGTCACTGCAAGCATTTTTTTCTTTCTCTAATATAATGTAATTTCATAAAATGAGTAAGCACATGGAAATGGTACAGTATTCACAATACTGGCCATAGGCAGGGCTAGAAAGTACTTCTGACTTCCTCTAGCTCTTCTAAAGGTCATGAGCTCATCAGAGTTCTGTGACTTTGCAAACTAATATATAGAGCCATTCCCTTTAGTCCACCAACAAATTGAGACCAAGTAGAGAAACCCCAAAGGGTTCTCCCCATATTGAAATGGAATTAAGCTCGGACAAGGAACCAACTAAGCTTTCAAGACAATGGCTAGGGAGAAGTGAATAGAATCATTTTCACCCTCTCAACTGTCAAGCCCCATTTGAGAGCTTTGTTCCACCCACTTCCACAATCGAGCCATGACAGAGTAGTCCAGAGCTGTGCAAACCAGCACATAGGGCTACATTATCAAGAGTCTACTAGAGTCTTTCTTCATGGCTGTCTTTTATACATGGATGAGTTCAGGTTCAGAAAAGGAACTGGTTTCATGAAGTCACCTCTACTGAGTAGGACTTTGAGTTCCAGTCTCCACCTGTTCACTACAGTTTTGTCCTTCTCAAATTGGGATTTGGGAAGTCCTAAAATAAACTCAACAGATCTCCTTGGATAATATTTTGCTCCAAAATTTTAGGGTAGAATATTAGCTAGCTTTTCAAAAACCCTTGTAATGGAAGAAAGGTTGCTTTTGTTTTTGGTGACCTATGGTTTCAGTCCAGAGTCATCTGGCTCCACGGTTTGGGGCCTGAGAAGGGGCAGCATATTGTGTCAGGATGTGTGCTAGGTAGAGGAGACTGCTTATGTTATGATGGCCAGAAAAAAAAAGTGAGCATGCGTGTGCAAACAAGGGAACTGGGAATGAGGTTAACCCTTTCATGACATGCCTCCAGTGACCTAATTCCTCCTGCTCATCCCCCACCTAACAGTCCACTCAGCTGTGGGCATCAACACACAGGTGCCACCTCTGAACACTGCTACATTGAGAAGCAGACCTTCACTGCACAGGATTATCTCCTGTTCAAATCACAACAGGTAGAAATCAAATAATCTAAATAGGGATCTCTTATGTGGTAGGATACTAAAATGTACATAACTTTAAGCTAAGCATAAAAGACTTCAGCGGGTTTGTGGGGGCAGATCCAGGAACATGTTCATCCACGGTGTGGTAATTAATCCATGAAAAGTATAGTGAAGGAATGTATGAAGACAGTGCTGTTTACATGAGGTCCAGATGGCCCAGGCAAGTCCTTTTTTACTGAGCCTCATCTGCTCTCTAAGGATTCCACCACATACTTTCTAGGATGTCTTGAGAGCTCCCTGCACCATGGGAAGGTACAGGAGGTGCTCAGTACATGGGCACCTTCTGATAAATCTCTCACATGCCAGTTCCAAGCACACTTACTTGACTTCCACATGGTCTTGTAGCTGATGAGACAGAGCCCAGGACCACACTACTGAAGACTTCCTGTGACTACTAAGAATCCAGAAATTGTAACACAAGAGTACAAAGTATAAAGGCTGGTTGGTTACTACTAATTTACTTATTTCATGGCTGGAATGAAAATAGAAGTTTTCAATTAATAACCAATAGAGAACCATTTACTTTCATCTTAAATGGATCTGTTCACATTAGCCAACTTGCCTTCTAACATAAATTAGGTACTCTCTCAATTTTATTTGATTATTTGATTATAATTTACTTTTCCCTAAGAGGCCTAAAACTTAAGTTAACATTTTCAATAGAGTCAGTTGTAGGGTACCATTGTTCACGATGCCACATCCACTCTGTTGCTGGCTCGTCCTGCATGGCCTGAGATTTAATATCCTCAATCTGCACTACTGCACTATAATGTGTAATGACTGGAATTGTTTTAATTTTATTTATTTACTTGCAAGGAGAGAGAGAGAGAGAGAGAGAGAGAGAGAGAGAGAGAGAGAGAGAGAGAGAATGGGCATGACAGGGCCTCCTGCTACTGCAAACAGAATTTCAGATGCATGTGCCACACTGCATTTAGCTTTATCTGGGTACAGGGGAATCGAACCTAGCTTGCTATCATTTGCAAGCAAGCAACTTTAACCACTGAGTCACTTCTCCAGCCCCCAGCTGGATTTTTTTTTAAATCTGGAAGTATATAGTAATTAGAACCTATAATTTGTATTTGATAAAAATTAAGCTTACAGTATAGTGATTTCCACATGACATAGTAGTTGTGATGTTGCAGCCTCCTCAGGAATGTGGAGTTCATCCTTCCAGGCAGGGATTTAAATTAAGTCTAGCAGAGTGCTCTCAGGGATGTCTTAGTTACTGTTCATCTTCCAAGCCCTGTATGTTGATAGTTATGCAAAGCATCTTTAAGGCTGAGGGAAGCACACATCCACTGTCTCATCATGCAGAGTGAAGTGGACCCCATTAATGTTAGTGGCAAGAATCGGTTCCTAATGCCTAGTCCAGTGTTTCTTCTGCTGCAACACATTAGAATTTGGGGCTGAATTGACTTCTGATCCTGATCAAAGTGAGAGCTGACATTGAAATGAGAAATCCAAGTAGTACTTGTGAGCTTCCTCATTTTAATTCCTAATTATAACCAGTGATAGCCCAGCTCTCTGCTACACCAGGTCAAGAGAGTGGCATGGGCCATTCAGTATTCTGAGATCATTAAGTCTTAGGAAGTCTTGGACATTTAAGAAGTACTACGCTAATAAAATCTATAAATGTTTATCATTTCTTTGACCAATTTGTATCTGTATCAGTATAGAAAGAATCAGAGTATAGAGAGTGTGATAATTTAGGGATGGTAGAATACAGTGAGACCATGGAATTTTCTGGAAAATGTGGTTTCATACCTTAACATCACGTATCAAGAAACATGATTTACAAACCAAATCTCAGCTTCTAATCACACTTCTGAAGGCCTGGCACTACTTAGGAATAGTGTTTCTGACCACTTGACCTCTAGCAAAGGAAATTTACTAATTCTACAGAAATTCTATCAAGATTTTAGTTTCTCAAAGTCCTTAAAGTTTTAGTACATCTTTTCACTGTCACACACACCATAAAAAAATAATGGAGCTGTTTGTCTCCTGGAGTCTGAACATTGTTGGTTACAATTATTTTCTGCATTCAAGTTCTTTGCACTGTATTTGATGTGGATGCAACTGGATACTTCTCGTAAGAACAGACAGAGAAGGCATTAGAGTTAGAAACGTCATCAGTTCTCTCCAGGTTAGGAGGGAGAGTAAATATACCAACACCTGTCCCTTATTACCACAGCCAATGTGCCGTGTACCTAGCTAAGCTTCACATAGAGTTCCACATGCCTTCTTCATAATGGTCCCACAAGGAAGAGGCTGTTATCCACTGCTGGCCATGAGAAGCAGCTCAGTCTCAGAAAGGCTTACCACTTCTCCCTGGATAAACAGCCAGCACAGTGTGATGCACTTGATCCCATCCTAGAGTGCATCTTCAAACCACCATCCTGTGCGCTATCCCAAGAGACTGGAATGGAAGTAAAAAGTAACACAGAATGGCTGATATATGAGAAGAGATGTTTAAAAAGGGTAATTGTTGCCTTCATGGGAATTCTAACAGGTAGTATTTTTTGTCCAAATTTAGTATAACAGTAATGCAATTCCTCATTCTACTGTAACTCAACAGCAAAAATGACCTTAAAATGTTCAGATTCAAATGAAAACAGAGAGTTAAAGGAAAGAAAAGAAAACATGGGTTTTTTGAGTTCTGAACCTTAGTATGTACCGGGAGCATTGTGTTCAAAGTTAGGTAACAGATGCTAAGAGGGACGTCGATTTAACAAATATTTATTGGACACTAAAAAAGCATGGTGGCTCCAAACCTGATAGATTCACCACCCCCCTTAAAGACCTTAACCTTGAGCAAGGCAGAAATCAAAACAAGTAAGCAAACTAGTTTACAAATTGTTTCCCGTGCATGAGAGAATGGGATTAAAAGACAAGAGTTACTGACATTTAAAAGAGAGTTGAGGAAATAGACATGCAATTGGGTGGTTTACCTATACAATTTAGATTTGTGTAAATATACACTGTGATGTTTGCACAATAAAATTGTATCCTAGGACATTTGTCAGAGTGTACCCCCAACATTAAGTGGTTATGACTAGACATTCATTTACCTATTTTGGTTGCTACTTGGATTACTTGATGCCCGTAATTATATTCTAACACGTTCTTCCCATCAGTAGACTGGCAGGGATTCTGATTAAATTCCAGGATCTGCAGAACACACATAGGTCTGCTGTTAGTCTATATCCATGGTCCTCTACAGCACCTCTGTATAATGAAACTAAAAACATATAAAAGCCCTGGCTTCTTAATTTAGTCTCTGTGGAGCACGGCAAAAGCAAAGCTCCCACGTGATCAGGACCACACTGAAATTTTCCAGCCAGTCTGAGAACTCATCATACACAACTACTTTGAATGACTTTGGTGGATTGGATCATATGTCCCTCATAAACTCGTGGGTTTTGTATAATTGGTCCTCAGTTGATGTCATTATGGGAGGTGGAGCCTTGCTGGAGGAGGTGTTTTCCTGGGGGTGGACCTTGAGACTTATTAACCCCTAGGTTGCCAGCGATTTTGGCTCCCTCTCCTGCTGCAGTTTTCCTCCTACTGTGGCAGAGGTGATGTCCAACCTCTGCTCGTATTTTGCTTTCCCCTGCCATTACAAACCTTCCCATCAAGACTGTAAGCAAAATTAAATCCTTTCCTCCCATCAGCTGCTTTTGGTCCAGAGTCCCAGTGACAGGATAGTAAGTACAACAACAGCCACAGCTGTTACCAACATTCAATACTTCCTCCCAAGTATTTCTGAACTCCTTCTTTTTCAATCATGAGTTTCTCTAATTATGATTTTCCTTGAAACTTGTAAAACATATAGTAACCCCAGGTATTAATGTGAATCTGCTGTTTGTTGAGAAAGACGGTTACTAATCCTCTCGGCTACCACATGCCTAACTCTGTTTTATGAAGTTCTGAAGGTCGCTCTCCAACATAAAGCCACCGTCTCCATCCTTTGAGGACAGGAGCAAAATATGATCTCAGATCTTGTCTAGGTTTGGGAGTGATTAATGTAGATTCTTATGATGGAGGAAATGAAAACGAGCGATCTGGATAAGTAATCACTGTTTCAACGAAAACAATTTCAACAAAAAAATGAGCCAGAGACAGGGAGAACAAAGTGATAATGCCAACAGCCAATGAATTATTCTAGCCTTAAAAACAGAGCTCGTGAGAGCACTGAAAGTTTTGTGGGGGTTTTGATTCATGAGACTTCTGAGTGTAGCTGAGATGAGAAGGGGACACAGTTGCTGTCCCCATGTGTCACTGGTACTTAAAAATGGAATTTTAACAGAGAAGGAGAAGCTTTAGATGAAGGATTGTACCAGGAAATGATTTGATAGAGGAATAACTCAGAACTCCATAAACACAGAAGTCATGACTAATTATCTCCTTGTCATATCCCCTGGGCCAAAGACGGCACATCTTCAAATAGGAACTGTGACACCACCTCAGAAGGTGACATATAGATGCAGAGCTCTGTGGAACTCTGGTCAGGGTGTTACATTCATTCCAGCTGGAAAGTAAGAGCATCAGAGGGGAAATCTTTGCTGGTGGACATCTTCAGGTAGGGATTCCCTAGACAGCTGGTTTCTCGAGTGAGTGTGCTTCCTAGGCTTCCAATTCTGTGTCTTTGGAACTATAAGTATGCTGCTTACACTCTTCCATGTGTGGCTGGTTGAGCAACACTATCTACCAGTTACACAGTCTCAACCACTGGAAACTGACCTTTACTCGGTGGTCTTCTACCACCTGGATAACAACAGACTTCAGAGTAGTCTGTCTGGAGTCTTTCTGTGCCTTTTCCACTCTCTGCTCTGTAGTCAGAGTAACTCCAAGAGTCATAGAAGAAATCATAGGGATAGAGTTATTAGAAGGAATTGGTTTATGCAATGATAGAAGTTGAAAGGTAACAGAATTTTCCATCTGGATGTGGGAGACCCCGGACAGTTGGTGGTGTTGTTTCAGTCCAAGTCTGAAAGTTCAAGCATGCAAAAACATAAATTCCAGGCTAAGAGCAAAAGATTTAAATAGGCAGGTGAAGTCATGCTCTTAGCTGGGATTTTCTTTTTATTCTACTCAGAATATTCGCTAATTAGATGAATGTCACCAGCAGTAAGACAGACAATGCTCTCTACTCAGTCAACATATTTAAAGATTCACTTAATCCAGAAACACCCTCACACATACACACATTCCCTCACACATAAACACACACACTGTGTAACAATTGTCCAATATCTGGGCGACCCATGTTCTAGTCAAAGGGACACATAAATTTAACTGGAGTAATCCTTGCAACGTGGAGATCCACCCTGTCCCTCAGCATCTCCTCGCCTCCATCCACAGCACTCCACAGAAATCCCTTGTCTTCTCACCATTCTTTCCAAGGCATGTCTCACTCACCTATCATTTATTAACAACACATTCTCTATCTACATTCATTGGATTTCTTTGAACCCACAAAAATTATCTTCCTCCTAAAAGTCTTTGCATGTTATTTATGCAGCTCTCTCCCATTGTGCCTTCCCACACGCCAACTATTCCTGACCCCACCCCAGATTCATCCATTCATAGTTATGGGTTCATTCAATATCCTGGATTTCTCTCTCCCAGACTCCTTACCACTATAAACTTCTTACCACTATTGAGATTTTGTAACTGGCAGTGTTGCTCACCTAAACTGATTGGGTATTGAATTCAATCTATCTTGTATATAGATAGCTATAATATCAGCATTCTGCATTATACTAGGAACTCAATGAAACCTAAGATGGATGTAGCTCTGTGGTAGAGCACTTAACAGCATGTGCAAGGGTCTGGGTTTCATCACTCACAACCATGAAGGTCTATTGACCAAATCATGAACAAGCTCCTGGTGGGCATTCCAAAGCAATGCAGCATCCGCCAGTCTACACAGGCTGCTCCGCAGGCCACTCCGCAGGCCACCTTAGCCGAGGTGTACTAAGTGCATGTGAAATCAGTCAATAAACTCAACACTAGGAGGGAAAGGACGATGTACAAGGATGGTCTGTGATGGTTAGGACTTCCTTCATCAAAGCAAACTCTCCTATGGTTTCACTCCAGAGGACAAACTATTGCTGCCTTTCTGACGGAAAATGTCTTCAAGTGAAACTATCTAATCCAGTTTTCTTAAACTTCTAGAGCAGAAACATAAGCTATTCTGAGCAGAGTTTTTTTTTTGACTAGGGATTTAAAGAAAGTTTCAGAAACTCAGCAGCTGCATGTGAAAACTTAAATACCTACTATATATTAGAAAGTCTGGGGTTTCAGAATAACTCTTGTTTGACTTAAAAACAGAGTTTATCTGATTAGCAAAACCCATGTTTCTTCTTACTCTTTCTAGGTGCTTATTTTATTTCATCTAGATTCTGTTGTACAAATGGAAATTAATTCCACTGAATACTGTGTATTCAAGCTTGAACAGTTATTTTAAACATGCATGGCATGGTGTGTAGATTTATCATGTATCAGTGTTTTACTCTGAAACTATGACTCCCAGAATTGCTTCCCTGCCTTAGAATACCTGCTTGATATTTGGCAAGTGGGAAGGAAGCAAGACCACACTCCTTTTGTGTAGAGCACCAGGCACTGCTGGAGATCATGCCCTGGCTCACTTCATTACTGTAGGCAGCATCTGGGACTTCAGCTCTTCTGACTTCTCCCTCTGGGTCCTTCTTCACCTTCGCCAATTCATGAAAAGTTGCAAAGACTTACAATAGTAGAACACCATTATGGGTATCATTTCAAATCCATCTTTACTTCCTGCACACCTGGCCCTACTGGAGTCAGACACCAGCATCAGCACCAAGATAACAGCCTTGCATAGACAATGTGATCAGCTCCACCAATCATGAGAGGTCAAATTCTTATAACAAACTCACACATCCATCACTCCTAGAGTTCTTTTTCTTTAGAATTTTATTGATTAAGAAATAACTAAAGGGTTTTATAGCACATTGGCAACTTTTGTTAGGCATTATCCTCAGAAAGTTAATATAGCCATAGTTTAAAGAAAGAACATTTTGTCATTCTTTAAAGATGTGGGGATTTCATTATAGAAGGCCAAGTTCTTACTTTAAAAGCAGAAACCATAAAATAGTAATTAATTGAAATTTCTCAAAATTAAAATACCAAAAGCCTGGTAAAAATGAAAACTCATATCTGTATATGTATCTGTCTGTATATGTATGATTTTTTTTCCAATATAAGAAAGCAAATAAAAAGTACAAATAAGTTGTTCGGACAGGGCAGGAGGGAAGTGCTGGTTCCTGGGGCAGGATCCTAGGGCAGGAAGATGGCAGAAAATACTAGAAAGAACTGCAATACAATAAGAATAGAGAGAAAGCTGACTGTCTACCATGAGATAAGTCACCTCCACCTCATCTGCCCAGGCCTATGAATCATTACAGAGGGAGTGGTGACGTGAATACTGCTCTCCTGGCTAGCCTCAAAACCAGTTCCAGGACATGGCGACAGACACTGTGGTCATTCAAATCTCATCCAAACAGAGATCTAGAGACCGCAGAGAACAAAACACTAAATCAGATCTCTGTCTTACCTGCCAAGGCTCAGGGAACATTGCAGAAGAGAGGGCAGGCACTGCTGGAGCTCATGCCCTGGCTCACTGAGTCAGTGTGAGCAGCATCTGGGACTTCAGCTCTCCTGACTCCTCCCTCTGGGTCCTCCTCAGGGTGGGTGGCATGTCATCATCTCCTCCCACCATAAAGTCAGCATCAGAAGTAAGAATATGAAATTACGCAACCAACTTAAAAATAAATCTGAAATTTTATCATACCCCTAATGCATTACTAGATTGTACCTTATCTCAAAACTCAGCAGTTAAAACCATGGAAATTTATACTCTCCATGTCTGTGAGTAGACATGAAGGGCTTAGGCAAGGCCTCTACCTCAGCTCTGGCTGCAGTTAAGCTACTGGCCAGAGACGGGACCACACCAAGTGCTTGACTGGAGGAAAGTCCAGCTGCAAAGACACCCTTGGTTATTGACGGGATACAGTGTCCTGCAGATTGTCATCTGAGGATGTGGTTACTATGGTCAAGGGGCCTCACTTGTTCTGTGGATTTCCATGGGACAGTATGGCGTGCTGGCAGGTGACCGAGCAGAGGCCTGGGAACATGCTGATCTCATGACTGAGATATACCATCATTTTTGACATGTTCTATTTGTATAGGAATGGATTTACATATAGGCATGAGTACCAGGAGGCAAGGGTCATTAGGGACCATCTTTGGTGCCACTTTGCCACACTTAATAAAGACAAATTTGTCTTAGAATCTGCCAATTCTGCTCATAGCTGCTTACTCAAGGGAAAGGAAAACTTTTCTTCAAAAATAAATACTTGCATAGGAATATGCACAATACTTTGTACAAAATAGCCCCAGACTGGAGGTATCCAGCTGTCTATTAACTGTAGAGTGATCAGATAAATCAATCACAGTCTATTCATGTAACGGGCTTCTACTAAGCAATAAAAAGAATAAACAGCTGATGAACACAATCACTGGAAAGATCTGTGAAAGTTTCAAAAGTCATAAAAGTTTAAAATGATAACTTATCTTCGCCGATGGAAATGAGGAGAATGCTGGCTTTTGGAGGCTGGAAAATGGAACCGCAAGGATGCATGATGGTGATATTTGATGGAGTCATAATTCCATGAGGCCACATTACAGTACATAATTAAGAGCTGTGATTTTATTTGTATATAAATTTTACTTCAAATAAAAGTCATCTGATATTCAAAATAATCCACTGACAGAAGACACACATCAAAAATATAACTGTGCCTATGTGGCTGTTATTTACAAGTATGGAAAAATGTGTTGAAAGAAAATACCAGTGCAAACATAGCAGAATGATTATACTAATAGGCAAATAAATTTTAGTGCAATAAAAAGATTATAAAATAAAAATGAAGATACTTATTAAGTATTGATAAGATGAGAACGATACAGTGATTCATAGTGGATAAGTAATAACATTCCTCTTTTGTCAATTAAATCAAATAACAGATATGGTTACCAGCATCTTTAGAATAATGAGGTCGCTTGAGTTAATAAGACATATAAAAGATGCAACCAGTAGCTAAAGAACACACATTTTTCATATCATTTTGGATGTTTAACAAAGTTGACATAATGGGAAAAAGATAGTTTGACTATTATTTTTTATATGCATTGCTTACTTATTTGCAAGGAAATAGAAAGAGAGAATGGATGCACTAGGTCCTTTTGTCACTGTAAATGAACTCTAGATGTGGGCATACTGCATTTTGTGCATCTGGCTTTACATGGGTGCTGGGGAATTGATCCCAAGCCAGAGGTTTTGCAAGCAATTACCTTTAACCACCAAGCAATCTCCCCAACCCTGGTTTGACTTTTAAAATACTAATTTCAAACATAAAACATTCTCTCGTCTAAGATTGTCGCTTCAAAAACAATATTGTGAAGTTCAAAATCAATAAAGAAAATATATAAAACATAGCTAGACATCTATTCTAGGAAGTCTTATATTTTTAGAAATTAAGAAATAGCTTTCTGTAAAATTCACAGGTCCAGGAACAATCATATTATAATTAACAAATATTCACACCTATCTTACAAATACTCCATCGAGATGCTGTTAAAAATGCGTGTAAATGTATGTATTTGAGAAAGGTCAAAATTTACAGAGGAGTCCATTTTAGAACTTAGAACAACTGGTAAATTATTCTAACTTCTCTGGGAAAAAAGATGAGGTAATCATAAACTAAAAGTAAAGATAAAATAGATAAGACATATTTTAAAAAAAAAGTTCAAACAAACCTCTGGTGGTTGAGTTAAAGGGAAAGGAAAATATGGAAATGTTTAAACCAAGATAGGCTATGACCACTAAGACAGTGTCATTACAAAAGAATGGAGATATTAATTGTGTTAATTATAAAAATTTTACCAAAAAACTTAAACCTTTATATGAAATAGAAAAACTGCCAAGAAAAAAGACAGTTTAGAAAAATCAAACAGAGAGGAGACATAAAGCCTGTATGATACTATAATTATTTTAAAAAGAAGCAAGATGGGTTTCTATGTTTGGTGAGTTTAAATACACAATGAATGAATAATTCTACTCTCATAAATAACTGTGGGTTGTAGAAAACTGAGGGGACCTGACAAATACAAGTAAATTTGATCAAGCATATTCATTTAAGATCTTAAGTACAGAATCCAAAAGTATATTAACAAATGGTTTTGGAAATATATAGAACAGATGATGCATGGGCTGAGGTAATTGCTCAGTGGTTAAAGATGCTTGCAAAGCCTCCCAACCCAAGTTCATGTAAAGATGTTAAATATAGAATGCAAAGAAGAATCCATCAATTATATAATTGCTAAATGTTTTAAGCATATGTATTTTACAAATCACACCAAAAAAGATTAAAAGTAAAATAATTACAATAGACCAAAAAAATTACGGAAGAAAATTTCAAATGGCCTACAAATGAGATGACACTTCACTCCATTGCTAATTAGGGAAATTCAGTTTTAAAAGACAATGGCATACCATTTCACACTCATTTCATACGTAACATTATCAAATATTAGCAAGAAGGCAGAACAATCGGAGTTCTCTACATGGCTGGAGGGAAAGTCGGTTGCAGCAATCATTTTGGAAAGTTGCTTGGAATTACATCATCTTGCTGTCGCTATGGCTAGCCTGGGAAGAGCAAGCCACCTCTATTCTCCATGAAAGCTCCAGGACCCACGCACAGAACGGTCAACAGAAACAACAGCCCAGATCCAGCCAGGTAGCTAATAGAGCAATATAGAAATTAATCATGAAATACGATAGATAGCACCAAGGACACTGAATGAAGTGTGTCTGTGAAAGCTCTTAAGTCTTGGAGTATACTGTAAAGGAGGAAATAGAATGAAATATCTACAGAGAGGTCTTCTGTGCACAAAGTTAAAAGGTATGGGGCGTGGTGGCGCATGCCTTTAGTCCCAGCACTCGGGAGGCAGAGGCAGGAGGATCACCATGAGTTCGAGGCCACCCTGAGACTACATAGTGAATTCCAGGTCAGCCTGAGCTAGAGTGAGACACTACCTCAGAAAAAAAGAAAAGGCATACAATATTAAATGACACATTAAAGAGGCAAATGCATAGCTATGAAGAAAATAAGAAAACATTAAATACAAAATTCCCAGCAGTACTTACTACTGGGAAGGAAAGAAATGCATGGAATCAGGAAGAGGAACTCTAAATACTACAAAGCAAGAATTTCCCTTTTTCTCTTAAGGAAATTGGTGAAAATAAAGCCAGGCATGGTGGTGCATGCCTTTAAGGCAGAGGAAGGAGAATCGCTGTGAGTTTGAGTCCACCCTGAGACCACATAGGGAATTCCAGGTCAGCCTGGGCTAGATTGAGACATAAAATATATCAATAAATAAATGAAAATATAAAAGAAAAACCACTGCTAAGCCTGGGAAAGCAGCTGGGCAGGGTAGAAGAGCATCTGTCCTCATAGACCACCTTTCCATCAACTTTGCCTCCCAGTTAGCACCACTTGTCACTGTCACTGTGTTGGCATCAAGAAGTCTCTGCGGGCACCCGAGTTTACCACTCCATGCTAGAGCAAGGCTTCCCAAAGGGCACCGCTGAACCTGAACTGACAGCCTCTGCATCACCTTGGGATGGGACATGTCACGAATGCAGATGTGTTGTTGGCCCCCAGACCTCCTTTGTCTTCTCAGGAGTCTTCTGCAGGAGACAATTTCCCGCAGGAGCCCTCCAGAACTGGAACTGGAAGAGAAGCATCACTTCTTCTGAAGTAATGTCCATCACAAGGCAGTCTCAGAGCAGCTCTCTCCCTAAGCATTCTGGTACTTCAAAGGGGTTCGGGAAGCCTGTGCAGTCCCAGAACCCTCATGGTGATCTCAGGGTCCTCACCTGGGGCAGCAGTTAATTCCCACGTCTGAAATGATAGACAGGCATCTGTCAAGCTCTCCAAGATGAACACATCTTCTCTGTGCCAAGCTCTTTCGAGCTTTCTCTATCTTCTCACTGACTCACTACTTTGGATGCTAGGAGCAGTGGATGGATGTAGTCCGTATACCTGGATTTTGATCTAGATGCTTTAAATATGGGAAGCTTTGTGCATTCTGCAGTGGGCATCGCTTGGGCACATCCAGTGTGCCGTCTTACTCTCACTTATGTGACATTGGTTTTGGAAATGTAAGCACTGAATTCATGAAGAAAGTGGTGACATTTAATTTCAGGGTAAAGATATGTATAAAAATGTATTTCTTCTGGAAATGGTATGGTTTAGTAAACAACACAATGGGTCCATATCTGGATTCTGCCATTCAACTGGAAACATAACCCTAAGCAACCTGTTATACTTAGCTTCTTGATACTAACAACCAGGACTTCAGGAACATGGAGTTGATTGAGTTTCCTGAAGGCTGAGATTTCACATAGGAAGTCTCATGATACTATTTGTTGGTAAACACTCTATAAAGCATAGCGGATAAATGCAGAAAGAAAAAAGACCAACAAAATAAATCAGGTCAAATTATAAGTTATTGCATAATCCCAGGATTCAAATCTTTCCTAAGGAACTTGGGAGAGTTTTGATAAGAAAGATGACATATTCAGCAATTTTATGTCTAAAGAATATTGAAAATATGGAGACTGTGGAGACAAAATGCCAGGTTAGTGACAACCTTGTCTACCAAGAAAGGAGAGGCTGTAAGTTAAAAGCTCACTTAGGGGCCTGGAGAGATAGCTAAGCAGTGAAGGCGCTTGCCTACAAAGCCTAACTACCAGAGTTCAATTCCCCAGTAACCACATAAAGCCAGATGCACAAAGCGGTACATGCATCTGGAGTTTGTTTGCAGTGGCTGGAGGCCCTGGCGTGCCCAGTCTATCTATCTATCTCTCTTCTTTCTCTCTGCTTGCAAATAAATAAAGTAAACCATATTTAAAAATAGGCTGAGCACCTGGGTTGCTCTTCAGGGCACCCGCCTGGGAAGGAACAAAGTGGTTGAAGATGGCAGAGAAAACGGAGGTCAATCGATAAAATTTAATGTTAGCCAACTGCCTGCCATGAGATGTGCCACCTCTATCACATATGCCAAGGCCGGGAGAACATGCGTGGCAAGTGATAACATGAACACTGCTCTTACTGCTACTCTGACAACCAGACCTAGGGTGTGGTGACAGACACGGTGATCAATCAAAATCTATCAATAAAGAAATCCAGAGGAGAACTCAACACTAAATCAGACTGTCAACAGGCCTGCCATGGCTCAGAGAACATTGTGGAAAGAAAAAATTGTAAGAGCCACAGAATGGGTAGAAATATCCCGAGGCACTACCCCACAGAGACTGACTGGGGCCATCATGACCCCACAATGAATACCATAACCCCACGGAGGGTATCTCCAGGGTAACAGGAGCTGGCATGGGGGAATAAAGAAAATAACCTGTTTTAGTTGATATAAAATAGTAATTAATGTAAATTTAAAAATAAGTTTTTGGTTAAAAAATATACTAATGGTATGTGAAAATTTTTGATATATGTGTATATTGGGGAATAGTCAAACCAAGCTATTTAACAAATGCATTATCTCACAAACACATCTGGTGTGTGTGTGTGTGTGTGTGTGTGTGTGTGTGTGTGTGTGTGTGTGTGGTGAGAGAACACACTTCAAATCTACTGTTAGCTACTTTCAAATCCAGCATATATTGTTACCTCTAGTCAGCTTGATGCACAACAGATCTCTTGAACTTTTGTTGAATGGGAATTCTGTCTGAAATTTACTCGGCCTCTATGACTGACTTTTGTTACCTCACATATAGGTGAGTCCATGCAACGCTGACCTTCCTCTAACAATTTTAGTTAGAAAACTTACTTGTTTCTAAAATGTATGAAGAAATTTAGTCATATTGTCTTTCATAGTGCAATTCAAATGCCACTGGACATCCAAACCTAAATTATCACAAATACCTATTGGTCCAGAGAAAAACATCCTTGTAGATGTGGAAACAATACTTCAAAAAGAATTTTTAAGCTTAGTGAACTGGTAAAATTGGGGTCCAGGGGAGAAGGAATGAAAGAATGAAGGAAGGCGTAACAGGGAAAATGGAGGGCAGCAGGCAGAACTATTAGGACTGACAATACAGGTCGTAAGGAGAAAGGCATCAACATCCATGGAAACAATGAGGAAACACAAGATAAGCTTCCTCTGTCATCCAGACTGCATAGAAGAGAAGGAAAGAAACAAACAAAGAGAGAGAGAGAAAGGAAAAAGAAAGGAAGAAAGAGAGAAAGAAAGAAGGAAGGAAGGAAAGGAAAGGGAAGGAAGGAAGAAACAAAGAAGAAAGAAACAAAGAGAGAGAAAGGAAAAAGAAAGGAAGAAAGAAAGAGAGAAAGAAGGAAGGAAGGAAAGGAAAGGGAAGGAAGGAAGGAAGGAACAATGAAAGAACAAAGAAAGAGAGAGAGAAAGGAAAAAGAAAGGAAGAAAGAGAGAAAGAAGGAAGAAAGGAAAGGAAAGGAAGAAAGAAAGAAAGAAGAAAGAAAGAAAGAAAGAAAGAAAGAAAGAAAGAAAGAAAGAAAGAAAGAAAGAAGGAAAGAAAGAAAGAAAGAGGGAATATTCTTAAGCTTCTTCCAAGTGAGAGAATGTCGAGAGCACGAGGCAAGCTCCACATACTTGGAAGACAGACTAGGCAGACATCACTTCCTGTTGCCCTGGTAACGACTCCTTTTTACTGCACTGAAATTATCCCCCATCTTGAGAAGAAGAAAAACAAATCCTGAAATAAAACAAACCACATGATAGGTAGAGCCATGCCCAGCCCAGGTGATCTTGGGGAAGGTCTCATGAGGAGAGGAAAGGCAGAGCGAGGGCTTGGGCTAAGACAGGAGCGAGGTCAGCGAGGAGAGTGAAGTGCGTGCATGGATGCCTTTAGAGTCACAGCATGAGGGTGGGTGGCTTTTCCTATGACTGACTGACTCACTGGAGTGGGTGGACTTCAGAGAGAAGGCTGCTGACCGGAAATGATCTCGAACAAACAGAGGGTGACATGACAGGCTGCCTCGGTGGTGGCATCTCACTGGCCACTTGTTGAGCACTAGAGGACTTGCCCTGTCTAAGGGCTGACTGATGGAGGCGACAGGAGCCCTCAGTGAGCAGAGGTGCTCCTGTTCCTTGCTGACAAGTTCAGGGGCTCTGAACTTCAGAAACTTTAACTTGGGAAACTTCTAAATCACAGGAGCGAGAAAACCCTTGTTGAGGTCCTGCCTCCTCAACTGGAATGCTTTCTTTGTAACAGAGTAAAGTCTTCACCTATGCTGAGGGGACGATGCTTTTAAAATCTAAAGGATTAGGGGAATGGCTGAACTTTGGTTAATATTTTTCTCAATAAAGCGAGTTAGCCAAAACATTTTCCAAGAACTATGGTCCTCTGATTTTCCGTCGTTATTAGCCAAGTTTGACTTATCAGAACCTACATTAAAAAGTTGGGTCTGATCACACATGTTTGTAACCTGATCACACATGTTTGTAACCGCAGTCTGCAATGGGGGGGGGGGCAGAAACCAGAGAATCAGTAGGACTGGCTGACCAAAGGCCACTCTGGGTTGAGGGAGAAACCCATCCCAAGAAAACACATGGTTAAGTTATGAAAAGGACACCTGATGTTCTCCTCTGGTGTCCACATGCACACATGTGAAGGGTGCATTCTTCTGGCCTCCACATGTATGCACACACACAGCTACACATATGTGCACCCACACATACACACATACACATGCAAAAGAGATGGGGTTGGCGATAGGAAAGAATTTGGTTAATTATACTAATGCAGAAATAAAGTGATAACATGCAGCCACAATCTGGGAGCATCTTCCTTAGGACCCTTGTGACATGCAAGGATGAGATGTAGAAACCATTTATGTTCTCTGTCGTAAACTTGGCCAGCTGTGTAATGTAAGAACTGAAAAAAATCTCGTGTTCAAATACTGCAATGCTGTACCAATGCCCTGAGCACCAACCTCCTCACCATTTTACAAAACAAGGCAACAGGATCTTTAATCCTCAGGTTGTGTGAATTACAGGTTGGAGTCCCCCACCCGTTCTCTGGTGATGGAAGCCCCAAAAGGAGTAGAAATCAATGCAGAAGCTGGCAATATGGAAGCCACCTGCAGAACTGAGCTGAGACTGGAATCCAAAGATGGAGAGGTAAGCCCCATGGGAAGATGGACAGAACTCAAAAGGGTCTCAGGTCCAAAGTCTATCCCCCCAAGCCTTTCTGCCCCTGAGCTTGATCCCATACCATAGCATCCCAGAAAGCCCACCAGACGGCTTTATTTTCTGGAACAAGTAGTTGAATAGTGTGATTAGAAGCCAACCCCGCAATCCACGAAGGTTATAGCTCACTACTCATGAGGAGCTAAGATAATGGTGTGCATTACAAGTGCATGCTATGTTACTAAAAACGAATGCTAGTCCCAAACCCTCTCTTGTGTTGCCTTACAACAAGATTTAGTTAGCTAGAAATGAGCCTCATTTACTTGTATTTATTGTATGATGTATGTTTGCGTGGGCATTGAGAATGGAGAGTTAGATCCGACAGCTACTGCCAACAGAACAAGCCGAAACTTAACAAAGGTGGGCAAGCAATGAATGAAGCATTGCTAAGAATTCACTCACCCCAATCCTGTCCCAAGGGAGAACACAAAGCCTGCTTGTCCTTTGCAGGCCAAGCTAAGCTAAGTCCTCCTGACAAAAGAAGTATGATTTGGGGCTGGAGAGATGGCTCAGCAGTTAAAAACGCTTGCTTGTAAAGCCTAACAACTCATGTTCGATTCCCCACATAAAGCTAGACGCACAAAGTGGTGTATGCAGCTGGAGTTCATTTGCAGTGGCTGGAGGCCCTAGCGTGTCCATTCTCTCTGTCTGTCTCTCTCTCTCTTTCTCTTCCTCTCTCTCTCTCCTTGCAAATAAATTAAAAATATTTTTACACAAAGAATTTTTATTTGACTGCAGATTTTACATTAATGTTTGCAAGTGAACTGTTTAAAATATAGATATCAAGAAGATGATTTTTTGACAAAGCACTATTCCAACTTGCACATCTCCTCGCTTCATCAGATCCACTCAGTAGCTAAGACAGCCCCCTTTGGATTGGCTTGACATTTGCTGTTTGGTTTTAAAAGAATTTGTCTGATGGTGTAGTCTGTTAGCACAACTGCCTCTTCAAATAGCTACCAAGTGCAAGACACACACATCAAAACAGCAGCTGCCTCACATAAGTAGTTCATAACCATCCAAACTTGAACTCTGGAGAAACCAGTTGTACCCATAAATCTAATGACACTTTCCACCACGGCTCACTTTTTATAGCCAGGTACTTTTTCAAAGTATATTTTAGTGAATATCAGTGTCACAGGCGAGAAAAAGAAAGAAAAATGGAAGCTCACTAGTCTGAAAACTTGGAAAATGCTGCATTCTCTGCTGTCTTCTTGGAAGCTCATCTTGCACGCAGATGGGACGATGTCTCACAGCAGTAAAAGCATTTTTGGTGGGGCTGGAGAGATGGCTCAGTGGTTAAGGCACTTGACTCCAGTGCCTAAGGCCCCAGGTTCAATTCCCCAGGACCCACATAATCCAGATCCACAAGGTAGTGGCCCTGGTGCGTGCTCTCTCTCTCTCTCTCTCTCTCTCTCTCTCTCTCTCTCTCTCTCTCTCTCTCTCTGCTTGAAAATGAATAAATAAAACATTTTTTTAAAAAAAAGCATTTTTGGTGGAACATTTCCATAGATCTGATTCTAAGACATGATTCATGCAAAATGCTCATGTGGACCAAAGCTGAATTATCTTACTAGAAGACAGAATATCTGTGATGTTCTAGACTTCATCTGTCTAGTTCAATTCCAAATCCCCACTCCCAGCATGGCTCAACGCACATTAGGTGTGTTAAAGGTTCATTTGAGTGGAACATTTGTTGATCTGTTTCTGAATGGCAGGAGCATATATGGCAGCCTCTGATGAGCTCTTTCCTTCCTTTTCTCTCTCCGCAGATAAAGTTAGATGCTGCAAGAATCAGCCTACCTAGGCTGCCTCACGGATCCTACACGCCCACGGGAACAAGGCAGAAGGTCTTCGAGATCTGTGTCTGCGCCAATGGGAGATTATTCCTGTCCCAGGCAGGAACCGGTTCCACTTGTCAGATAAACACAAGTGTCTGCCTATGAAAGACTGCATCCAGAGTGGACATTGTTGGCAGCACAAAGCCCTTTCTGGCTTGAGTCACTGGCTGCCCGCTATTTTTACTAGAACACAGAAAGCCTATCAAAGACATTTGTGGGTGTGTGTGTGTGTGGGTGTGAATGTGTGTACACGTGTGTGTGAGAGTGTGCTTGTGTGTGAGAGTGAATATAAATATATATATAAATAAATATAAATAAATAAATATATATGTCCTCTGTATAAAATGAGGTTTCAGTACAAAAGGAACCATGGGTGACCCTGTGATATCATCCACCATCATTCCCCATCCCACCCCCACCACCTCCATGACAACATCGAAGTGTCCCCACACAGCCGAGAGTCATACGGTTTACGGAGCACTTACAGGATTTTCCTCAGAGTGTTCAAGTGACAGTCCCATTAGAGGCAGTGATGGCGGGAATCCCAAAGCCATCCCCAAGTGCTGAGACACCTGTACCAAAACTAAACATCTGGCACACCAGTCACACCAGCACTGGGGATCTAGAGGGACTGAGGCCAGTCTGGCTCCATGAGACCATGTCTCAAAAAGCTAGCTTTTGGATTCCCTTTCTTAGCTTTAGCAAGGATGGCTAGATTCGCTCCTTCCTCAAGATGAATTCTACAAAACCTCAAAATGGCCACCCTAGCCTTCTAGACAGATGTCCTTTGGATTTTGTCATCGAATGCACGAGGAGCATGAATTCTGAAAGAATTTGAGCTACTCACCTAAGTTCTCCTTATCTGACTTCCTTTCGGTGGCACCTTCTCCCACAGGCTACATATGCTGTGAATCAGCTCAAAATGGGAGAGCAGCTGCTCCTCCGTTGGCTGCAAGCTGCTTGGTGGCCTGACAGGCAAAAGAATAAATGGACGATATGTCTCTGTTTAAAAAGAAAAAAGAAAAATCATGGCTGAGAAACTGTTACTCTCTCACTTCTGACTTCATCCAACAAATTCTGACCCAAAATGAGCAGGCCATTCACCGTCTCTAAGAGTGGCACCTGTACCTCGGGAGAAGTCATTCTAAGACCTAAGAGCAGCATGGAGGTCGTGCTCATGTGTTTCTGGGCATGAGTAGGTAATTCAGAGACATGTCGTATTTTAAAGGTATCCATGAGTCCTCTTGCTTTTCCCTTCTTGTGCATTTTTCAGTGAAGCCATTATTACGTGACAGGAATCACAGCCCTCTAGTAAGACACGCCACCCAACTGCTCACTGAAAGCTAATGTAAACAGGGTCTGTGTCTTTACCAGGATTACTGTGCACCCTAGGGCTCAGCAGCTCTCTAATTCCCGCCATCAGCTACCTCTTCTCACCCCACCTTCATTACCATGCTCCAGGGTCACCCTGGCCAGCTCTTGTGCTGGGAC
>PVHP010001373.1:0-108146 GCA_004024765.1 Zapus hudsonius
TCTCTCTCTCTCTCGCACACATACTCTGTCTCTGTCACACACACACAGAATCCACCAGGTAACACACAGGCACGCACCACTCCTCTCCCACAGGGCACCACCCTTATACACACACAACTTCGCACACACACTCAGCTCCCTGAAGCATGCATCTATCAGTTCCACTTGCACGCTCACTCTTCTCCCGGTGCACACAGACACACACGCACAGTGCACACCCACACAGATGCACACATACACACACAGGCCCCCCCAACCCGCTCACCCTCGCCCTCTGAGCTGCTGGGGAACAGGGCGCCGGGACAGTGCCCTGGGCACCTGCTTGACCCTGGAGCTGAGCTGGCCTGCAGTGCCAGCAATCAGCAGGCTGGGAGCTCAGCGCCTGGGCGGAGCCTGACCGCCCCTGAGTGGCCTGCTGCTCTCCAGGACCCGGGACAGCGGAGATCCTGTCGGCTCCGCCCTGAGTTAGCCACGCCCCCGACATGACCCCACCCACGCCGGCTGCCCCACACTTACCTAGCCCCGCCTCTACCGACTCCTCCCCTGCCAGATCCCACCCCCTAATTTGCATGCTTCCTGCTTGGTCACGCCCCCAGCCCAGCCCTTACTTCTGATTAGCCATGCCTCCTGCAGACTCCGCCCCACATTGACCACGCCCCCAAGACTCCCTCACTTAGGAATGGCCTGAGCCCCTAACGCTCCGCCCCCTAACTAGCCTGGTCACCCAGATGGTCATTGTCCCTGGCACAGCTCCACCTCTCATGGTTTTTAGGGGGCTTTCTTGGGGGGGAGGTGTTGAGGTCCACACTAGTCCCACGCTGGGATCGAACTCGCAGAGATCTCTCTGCCTCCACCTCCTAAATACTGGGAGTCCACCAGGCTTGCACAAGGACCAGAGCTCTACTCACCAGGCCACGCCCCTGAGCCCTTCCCCACGCATCATTTATTCACTCTGCACACCTTCACAGGGCATCCACTAAGTGTCAGGCCCTTCCCGGCGCTGGAAAAGCACCAGGAAACACAACTAAGCGACCAAAGTCTGTGCCCTCGTGGAGTTGACATCCCTTACATTAAATATTTAGTTTAGGACTGGTGGGGACTGGGGAGATGGCTCAGTGGATCAAGTGTAAGATCCCTGGTTTAGATCCTGAGAGCCCACATAAAGCCAGGCATGGTAGTGGGCACATATAGTCCCAGCAGAAACAGGAGAATGCTGAATTACATACACACTGTAGCATGCACCTGCTCTGTTCTCTCAATCTCTCTCTCTTTCTCTCTCTCTCTCTCTCTCTCTCTCTCTCTCTCTCTCTCTCTCTCTCTCTCTCTGTCATTCAGGAATACTGAAAGTGTCAAGGAGAGAAAAGCACAGGGGGCATCAAAGCAACTAGGGAGGGTGGCACTTACCCTCCCCCTCACTTTCTTTTTTCTTTTTTTCCTCCGAGGTAGGAGTCTCAGGGTGGCCTCAAACTCATGACAATTCTCCTACCTCTGCCCCCCCCACCCAGTGCTGAGATTAAAGGTGTGTGCTCCTCCTTTTCATTTAATAACATCCAAGCCTGCCAGCCCCCCTCCCCCAGGGTCTCCAGGGCCAGTCTCCCTCCCATAACTCTCCTTTCTCCCAACCTATCATTTAATGAGGTTCTGGGTAACATGGTGGAAGGGCTAGGGTTGACCAGAGGGCCTCCATTTTGTTAACTGTTATGACTTCTCTGTAACCCCTTTTTCCAGGAAAAACTGCCAACTGTCCTGGGCCCCCCAACCCTACCAATAAGCTCCTAGCTTCCCCCAGTACCTAGGTCAAAATAGCCTACCTGTTCCTAGTTTCCTCAGTAACCATATCAAAATGACTGATGTACTATTATTCTAGCTGCTACTGTAACTGCAAGTCCCTGCTACCCTACCCCACCCCTGGGTCCAACCAATACTGTTAAAGTCACCATGGCAAAGTTTGCCAACATCCCGATTCTGAGACCACCAATTCCCAAAAGCAGACCCCAGGACATCTCCTCCCCTAGACCGGACCAATCCTGTTAAAAGATTCCCCAACTCCTCCCTCGGGTCATTGGCCAGCACCCATTTGTGGCTTTTTTCTTTTAAAAGCCTGAGAGCTCCTGAGTCTGGTTGCGCCCCTAATCGATTAGCTTGCAAGTCCACGGCCATAAAATTCTTTTCTGCTTCTGAGCTCATTCGGTTCCTGCCTCGTCATTTGCGCACACCCAGACCCAACAGTGGTCACATTCAACGGGCATGGGCTTTGTGGAGACCTGGATGTGTCTGTATTCATGTGGGTGAATCAGACAGATGTGCTTGCCCACAGGGATGGACAGACAACCCTCTAATCTATATCGATCTAACTTTGCACCCTTTTGCAGGATTCCTAGCCTAAGGCACATGCCCTGTGTTCCTGCACTCATCTTATTATTTATTTGTGAGTTTCGGGTATCTCTCTATCTTGGAGATCGCTGAAGCCAAGGCCGTGGCTGTCTTCTCCATCTGCCCACGTGTCCACAAGATCTGCATTATCAAGTATGAAATGAGATGCAAAGGTCCCACGATGGCCACAAGGTGACAGCAAAGGACAACCCATGGCTCCTGAGACAGCCACAGAGACGATGGTTAAGAATGTGGGGCTCCAGAGACTCAAGGAGAGGTCGCCTGCGTGCTACCTGAGTGTCAGCTAGATACACCATCAGTGTTGCCAGCACTAAAGTTGAATCGCCCACCCCCTCCTCTACCTCCAACCTTGAGGAAGGACGTAATGAAGCTGAGGAAAGGGGTGAGGAATGTGATGGACACAGGGAACCCTGAGAAAAGATGGGTTAGGGGGATGAAGACTTCCTTTCTTCCGCTCCAGCCCAAGGGAAGATACTATCAATCCCCCTCTCACCTGCCACCCCTCCTTAGCCCTGGTCTGTTAATGATACCCACCATTTATTGAGCACCCATTTGTACTTAGAGTTCCAGGACACCCCCCCCCCAATGCACACACACCTTTCTAAAGGTTTACAAATATTCACGTACTTAGTCCTCAAAACAACTCCTACAGAGAAGAGAGGATGTGTAACAGAGGTGGTGGTGGGAGCAGAAACATTGTGGATGTACTAAATATAATCAAGCTCTAGGCAATAAGATGGCTGATTGTATGTTTGGTGGCTTCCACTTTAATTTTTCAAACCTGTAAACTCAAAACCATTTTAAAGGCTGGAGAGATGGATTAAAGGCTTGCAAAGCCTGACTGAGTTCAATGGGGTACCCATGTAAAGCCAAAATGCACAGGGTGGCACATGCATCTGGAGTTCATTCGCAGTGGCAAAAGGCACAAGATGCCCGTTCTCTCTCTCTCTCTCTCTCTCTCTCTCTCTCTCTCTCTCTCTCTCTCTCTCTCTCTCTCTCTCTCTCTCTCCAAATAAATAATAAATTTTTTTCTGTATTTTATTGAGGTAGAGTCTCGAGCCCAGGCTGACCTGGAATTCACTATATAGTGTCAGATTGGCCCCAAACTCAGGGCCATCTTCTTACCTCTACCTAAGTACTGGGATTAAAGGTTTGAGCCACCACGCCTGGCCTGTTTTGACTTTTTGAGGTAGGATCTCACTGTAGTCCAAGCTGATCTGGAGCTCGCTCTGTAGCCCTTGAACTCACTGCTTCAAGTGCTGGGATTGAAGGTCTAAACCACTACAGTAGCAAACACTAAAAGCTAAAGTACATCTTATCGCTTCTCTGAACTCCTGGAAAGTTCCAGAACAACTAGGGGGAAACTGCTCCGCCCCCAACAGGGTTAGGAGGAGGAAACAAAAGTAGATGGTAACCTGGCAATGGTGCCAATAACTTAACTACACAAAAGCCAGGTAGTCAACAGTTTTAAAAGGTTTTTGAAATTGTTTCTTCCCAGTGCTCAGCCCCCACCTCTTTGTCAACCCCTGCCTGCGAAAATTATCCACTTTGCTTGCCTAACCCCCCTCTTTGGTAAAGAGGATATAAGGAAGCTACAAATTGGGTTGGAGGCCACAGTCCTTTGAGAACTATTTTGACTGTGGTCCCACTCCGAGTTCCAGAATAAATCTCCTGTTTCCACTTATACCAGTGTTAGAGTCGTCATTCCAGAGACATGCCTAGTTTCTTTAATTTTCTGTTTGTGTGTGTGGTGTGCTCACATGTCTGTGTCCATGCACACCCTGTGCCCTCGCCTGAGGTGGGCTGTGGCTTGGAGCAGGTTGTCTGGGGTCCCTCTCCATGGCTCTTCCACCCATTCTTATGGGAGCCTGGTCTATAACTGAGGGTCCAGTCTCTAACTGATCTCGAAATTTGCCTTTAAAAAAAAACTACCTGGGCATGGTGTCACATGCCTTTAATCCCAGTACTCAGAAGGCAGAGGTAGGAGGATTGCCATGAGTTCAAGGCCACCCTGAGACTACATAGTGAATTCCAGGTCAGCCTGGGTGTTGCAGTCAGCTTTCTAATTGCTGCACAGAAAGAACCCAAGCGAAAGCAGCTTGTGAATGAAAGGGTATATTTGGCCTATGGACTCGAGGGGAGACTCCATCCTGGCAGGGAAAACGATGGAATGAGCAGAGGGGTGGACATCACCTCCACCACAGCACTGCAAACAGTGGCAAGGGGAAGCTGGCTATAACTCCCATAAGCCCGCCCCCAACAACACAGCTCCAGCGAGGTTGTAAAACCCAAACTACCATCAGCTGAGGATCAATCAATCAGAACACTTTCATTTGTTTGTGGGGGACACCTGGATCAAACCATGACACTGGGCTAGATTGAGATCCTACCTCGAAAAAGAAAAAAAAACCTACAGATGAGTGTGGCCATGCCCAGCCGTTTGCATGGGTCCTGGAGATGGAATTCAAGCATCTCTCAGGCCCTCACGGTGGCACAGGAAGTGCTCTTAACCATTCAGTCATCTCTCCAGTCCCTCTTCTTTTATTTAACACAGGGTCTCACATATCCCAGGCTGAGCTCAATCTCCCTGTGTAGCGGAGAATGGCTATGGGCCTCCTCCCTCCACCTTCTGAGTGCTGGGATTGCAGACACACCACCATGCCTAGTTTATCAGTACTGGGGATTGAACTCATGACTTCAGGTATGCTGTGACAAGATGGGATACCAAGCTTCTGCTCTACGATGCTTTCTCCACCACGATGAAACTTCCCTTTGAAACTAGAAGCTTGAAATAAGCCCTTGTCTTCCACAAGCTGCTTCTGATTGGGTGTTTTGTCCGAGCAATGAGAAGTTAACTGCAACAGTTTGTTTGGAGCAGTGCCAAGGATGGATCTCAGGGCCTTCCAGCTGCCAGACAAACCCTCTGTCACACCTCCACCCTCCCTTCCTTACTGTGTCTGAGTCATACTCCTGTGTGGACAGGCCATATTTCCCTCTCACAAGTCTCTGTGGACAGTCATCAGAGTTGACAGTGCTGCTGTCATAGGTGGATAATTGGGAGGTGACCCACACAAAGAAACCTGCCAGGGAAAAGCTCAAACGAGGCTGGGTGAGTAGAAACAGGTTCTCATGGCCAATTTCCCCACATGGGCCTAAGTCAGCTATGCATCTGAAACTCACTCCTCTTGGTTTTTGTTTGCTTTGTTTTTGTGTTTTCAAGAGAGGGGGCTGACGCTAGCCCAGGCTGACCTGGAATTGACTATGTAGTCTCAGGGTGGCCTCCAGCTCACATCCATCCTCCTACCTCTGCCTCCTGAGTGCTGGGATCAAAGGCGTGCATCACCATGCCCCGCTGTTTTTGAGACAGTGCCTCACTATGTAGGCCAAGCTGGATTCTAATGCAGGCTCCATCTGCTTTACCCTAAGTGCTGGGCCACCAAAAGGCATGCCCCTTGGCTTTGGAGATAGTCTGCAAGGTGTAGAGCGGCTGGGGATGCGGGTCAGTTAGTAGAGTGGTTGCCTAGTATGCATCAAGCCTTGGGTTCCATTCCCAGCATCACATAAACTAGTCATGGTGATCCATGCCTATAATCCCAACACCAGGGAGGTGGCGACACGAGGATCAATAGTTCAAAATCATCCTCAGCTACATAGAGAGTTTGAGAGCCTGTCTCCCCCGTCTACCAAAAAAGGTTTAGATGTGCCACGATGTGGACAGCATTCCCATCGACCCCCAGTAGCCGTCAGGCCATGGTTATAGCTTTTGTGTGCATAGATTTGCAGTGTGTGGTGCCTGGTCTATAACTGAGGGTCCAGTCTCAAACTGATCTCTGATAGATCAGTTAGAGGTAGGTTCCTCCGAATAGGAACGCCCAGCACATTCTGCCCTGAAATGACCCCCTGCCTCACCCAGATTCCCCCCCCCCATTGCCCAAGTCATCTTGGAGGTGCAGACACAGCCCCTGAGAAGAAGCCCCTCAAACCTCCTTTTCACAAACATAGAGGCCTGGAATCGGAAATGGCCTTGCTTGGCTAGCAATGGGTGTTGGCTAAGGTACACTTCCTCTGGCTTTGAGGGGAGCTGACTTCTGGCTTGGAGAACCTGGGCCCAGGCTGCTGCACTCCCAAGCCCTGAGAGATAAGACTGGGTTCTTTATCCCCCAGGATCCTACATCGGAGCATAGAACCTGCTGAGGGGGACATTGAGGGAGGGAGTCTGGGTCTCATCTTCTCCTTGACACCGTCTCCCACCCCCAGGGGGAAATGAAGCCCTTCCCTATTTCTCATAATCCGTGGGCAAACTCTGGGCAATCAGAGTACTAGCAGAGAGACAACACAAACATGAAGTGTGAGAGAGGACAGGGCCTTGGAATGACAGTGAAACAGACAGGCAGAAAACTGTGCCTGTGGGTGGCGCTCGCGTCAGAGAGGAGGCTGTGATCTGCCCCAAGTCAGCCTGTGCCAAGTGCTGGGTGGGGAGAGGAGAGGAGTGAGGCTCTGGGCAGGGTGAGCCCGAGGAAGGCTGGCAGGCCACGCAGAGGCCTGGGCACAGCAGGATCTCAAGGGCTTTGAAGTGTCTGGAGGTGTTGGACTGGGATATTCAATGACCAATGGCTGCCCTAAGGTGAATGAAGGACCTGGGGGAGGGGACCAAGCAGAAGGAGGGCAGGGAGGAAGCAGAGTAGATGGAGTAGGGCCCTACGAGGAAAGAAGAGGAGCCTGGTAACCGGAAGCAGGGAGGTTGGCCAAGAGGTGTGGAACTGGGAGGTGGCTCCTGTGTGCACCTGAAAGACACCTGAGAACTAACAGGTAGGTGCCAGGCCTAGGACCTGCAGGCCAGGTACTGCAAGTACAGAGAGAGCCCCCAGGGATGGCTTCTTCTGATGAAGGGGGGACCAGGGAGACCCCTGAGCCCTAGGAAGGAGAACCCTGACACCTGCATGGGCCCGTCCCCAGCAGAGGCTGATAGGCTGTGACAGTGCTAGAGAGGGCATTCCAGACTCGGGGAGCAGGGAGTAGCCATGGGCCAGAAGTCCAAAGCCTGACTGTCCTCACAGCACACTCCAGGGACCCCTGAGCTAGGGCCCCCTGAGCTTGAGCCCCGCAGCCCACCTAGCCCCACTAACTGCCCTGCCCAGGCAGGACCGATCCCCAGATGTTCAAGGCAGACACTCTGGAGCTACTCAATCAAATACACACCCGAGGAGGACCCATGAAGCTGGGTCCATGGACCGAATAGGAACGCCCAGCGCATTCACATAAGCACTAACTGACTAAGTACAATGCAATGGGTCTGTTGGCACGGGCCTATGATCCCAGTTGCTCTAAAGGCTGAGGCAGGAGGATGTCAAAGTCAAAGCATGCCTTGAAACCTCAGAATGAGTTCAAGGCCTGCCTGGACAACTTAGTAAGACCCTGTCTCAAAATTTAAAATAAACAACACAGTATACAAAAATTTGAATTAATTGAAGGCCAGAGATGTAGCAAAAGGTGATTACTTGCAAAGCTTGCTGGCCCAGATTCAATGTCAAAGCCACCACCCATGTAAAGCCAGATGGGCATTCATTTATAACAGCAAGAGACCTTAGTGCACACACACACACACACACACACACACACACACACACACACACACATCGATTAATAAACATTAAAACAATACACTGAATTAATTTTAAAATAAAAACAAAATAAAAATACTAAAAGGGCTGGGGATGCAGGCACTTGCATACATGAGGACTTGGGTTCAATCAACACTATTAATTGGAGATAAAAATATCAGTCCCTTTCATGTGAAGCAAGAGCCACATTCCCACAGCAAAGAGTGAGAGGCTGTTCCCAGGTTCACAAAGCAACCCCATAGCTCAGGAAGCCCCCTGCACAGGGCTGCTGGGCTTCTCCCCAGAGCAGCAGGGGCTGGGTCCATAGGCAGGGGTGGGGCAGGGACCCTGGGAGCTGGGAGGAGGGAGCTTTGTCCAGAGCTGACTGGGATGGACTCATTGGTCCCTGGGACCTGGGCCCAGGAGAGGATAAGCCCGAGTCTGTGACCAGAGAATGGCCTGGGAGGGTAGCCTGAAGGGCTTGGCCTCTGGATCCCAGGCAAGAATGTTTGAGCTCAGCAGAGAGAGTGACAAAGGGGGAGGCCCACACAGTGGGGAGGTTATGGGGGGGGAGGTTATAGTGGAGAGAGGCTCACAGCATCTACTAGAGGTTGGCAACTCCCCTTAGCTCTTACCACACCCTGGGCTTCCTTCCTGCAACTCCCACACTCCTGACTCCTGCTCACCTTCCCTGCTGCAGGTTTGCTCATGTGTTAGCTCTCCACCGCTTATGGGAACATCAGCTCTCCTGTTATCTTTGAATGGTGTGCATTCTACTGTATGCACATGCAAGCACTCTGTGTGCATGCAACGGCAGCCAGAGTAGAAGGCTGGGAGTCTCTCTCTCATCCCCTTTGTGAGTTGTGACAAGCTCTCACTGAGCCTGGAGAAGCCATTTCCAGTCAGGAGCAAGTCACAGTAATTCTCCTGTCTCTGCTCCCCTCAAGACTGGGGGGTACAGGTGTGTGTGGCCACACCCAGCCTTTTTTTTTTTTTTTGGCTTTTTCGAGGTAGGGTCTCACTCTAGTCCAGGCTGACCTGGAATTCACTATGTAGTCTCAGGGTGGCCTCAAACTTGATGCAATCATCCTACCTCTGCCTCCAGAGTGCTGGGATTAAAGGTGTGTGCCTCCACGCCAGGCTTTTTTTTTTTATGTGGGTGCTGGGGATGGAACCCAGGTCTTCACACTTGCACATCAAGAATTCTACCCACTGAACCATTTCCCCAGCCCCTAGGCTACTTCTTTTTCTTTTTTTTTTTAAAGGCTGTTTCTGTCCTATTCCCTTCCCAGATGGGGAAGAACCCTTCACCTTGCTTGCTGCTATTTTCCCCTGAGGCTGGGTATACAACCTGTGCTTCATAAATGGATGAGGGAGGCACTTGGTCCAGATCATCCCCAGGTGGGAGGAGCCTGGTTGCCATGAAAATGCCAGTGATGCAAGAGAAGGTGGCAAGCCTCCCTCCCTTCCCCCTGGGTCAGCTGCAACTGATGGTGTCTTCTTTCTCACCACGATCCAGCCACCTTCAGCCTCAATTCTAATCACTTTCCCCAGTGTCCCCTGTGTACACTACTATGTTTTAGGGGTTTAGGAAATGCACCCAAGATGACCTTGAACTTATCCCATCTCCCATCCTCTTCCTGCTTCTCTGCACACAGCAAGCCCTCTGAGGCCTTGACCTTGATCTCTTATCCTGAGGACCAAGACCTGATGGGGGGGGGAGGAAGGTTTCTCTTCTCATCTATTACTCAATGGTTAGAGACATTGTCTACTACAAATGCTATATATTTTCTGCTTATATATTAATATAGAAGGGGAAAGATTACCCCTAGAAAGTGTTACTTATAAGCCTGTTATGACCAGGCTGTTTAATGGTTAGAGATACTTTTCAATGGTTGTAAAGAATCCAATTACTGATTTCTATACTATATGGTAATTGCTAAAGATATTTGCTTGGTCTTTTTTTTAATATATAAAATTAATTTTGGGCTTTAGCAAGCCTTTAGAAAAAGGTGACCACCACAGGTCAAACTTGAGTACAAAATGATTCTCTTGTCTAAGTTTTTGTTATTCAGAATACAACCGTTCTACGCTGCTGTCGGGATAAATCAAGAATTTGCAAGAAAGAAGAAGAAAGAATTTACACTCCAATCCCTTCTGGAGCGGCTAAAAGGAATATTGCCTCTCCTACTTCCCCTGCTACTTCCCCTACTGACCCTTAATTGGCTTACTAACCTTGCTATCACTAGGACCTTTTCCTTTTCATTAAGCTAATGACCTTCCTCTGTCTATAAATAGATGCTATAAGATTCAGCTTACCCAGGTCCTTATTCTTAAACTTGTAATAGCTGACGAAATAAAAATTGCTAGAATGACGGGATGAACAAGGGACCCACAGCCACAGCCATTCAATCAACACAGGATAAGCCAGTGAGACAGAAACCAACAATTTTCGACACAAAGACCCCTAAACTCACAACATTAAAGCAGCCTTAATACTCATCCACCACGACTCAGGGAACTGAGAGGAAGAGGGGGCAGAAAGATTGTGAGAGCCGTGGTAGGGAAGGATATCCAGAGGCATGGCACCCCTCAATAACAACATACTAGGGCCAGGAGAACCTGGCTGAATACTAGGCTATCCATGGTCCCCTGTCACAAGGACTGATCCAGACGACCCATGGAGGAGGATATCCAGCTGATTGGGGATGGGGAGAGGGGACATCGGGGAATTGGGGATAACAATTCCCCGATTGTTTGCCCACTAAATAATGTAACTCATTATGGACAATAAAAAAGAAGAAGAAGAAGAAAAAAAAAAGAAATAAAAATTGCTGCTGGACTGGTTAGCCAGAGACAGGTAAGAGAACCTTGCATGCTAAGCACGGCCTAGCCCAACCTAAGGCAGGAGCCCTGCCATTCATTTCTGGGTCATCCAATGATGGGTAAGGGAGGCCTGAATGCTATAGGACTAAGTCAACCTAAGACAGAGCAGAGACATAGGGTCTCTGTATCCTAGACGGGTAAGACTTGTTTCCGGGGTTCCGACCTAAGACAGGCACAGTCCCATATTGCCATTTAAAATATATAAGAAAGGGGACCTGTAGGGAGCTGTTATTGTGCCTTAAACTGCATCAACATTTGTTTTGAAGGTCTCTGTTCTTCCTCCTACTAACCAATGCTAAGTCCTTATTTATCTGCCAAAAATATATTCTCCCTATGGTAGGTTTCCTCCTAGAGATCACATGACCCTTGCTGTGGCCAGGTTACCTAGCAACCTAGTTATGCTAATTCCTAAGTAACCGCCCATGTTTTTCCCCCCTGTGAAACGATACTTAAGTGCTGACTGCCCTGGAAATAAACGAGTTTGATCGGAATATTGTCTTGCTCCATTCCCTGCGTCTCTTGTCTCTCTCATTCTCACCCCTTCTCTAGGGCCCTCGCTGACCGGCCCATGGGTGGGTTAGGACAGTCCCATAGTCAGAGCTTAATAAATACTGAATGAGGAGATGGCTCAGTTGGTAGTGGTAGAATGCTTGCCCAGCATGTACAAAGCCGTGGGTTCAATCCTCATCACCTCACAAAACAGGTGCACACCTGTAATTCCAGCACTTGGAAGTGGAGGCAGGAGGATCACAAGTTCAAGGTGATCCTCAGATACATAGCAAATCTGAAGTCAGCCTGGGTCACATGAGACCCTGTCTCAAAACAAATAAATAAATATGATCAGATGAATGAATGAAGAAACAAATCCCTCGTCCATCTTAGTTCTGACTTGGACCTATCAACTCTTGCCCGGGGCTCCTCTGGGGACTTCCCTGGACTGCTTCAGAGCACTGCCTCTCAATCATTTCCTCATTCATTCATCTGCTGAGAGGACACGTCTTTGCCAGGCAGCTGCTAGACGTGGGTAATGGTGGGAACAAGAGCAGCAGCTCAGACCACAGGTCCTAAGGCTGGAGTCTTCACATACTGCCCTGAGAATTTAATGCCTTGGGAATTCCGTGTCTACTCTGTGACCAGGGGCAGGAAGTGGCCAATTCATGGTCTTCATGAAGGTGAGGCTTTCTCTGCTGACTCAAAGCCCCTCAGACCTTCCCTTCAACTCAGTGATGTGCACATCAGCGCCACCCCCAAGCACCAAGCACAGCACCTGCCTACAGTCACAAATTCTCAAATTTCTTTCTTTTTTTTTTTTTTTTTTTGGATTTTGAGGTAGGGTCTCGCTCTAGCCCAGGCTGACCTGGAATTCACTATGCAGTCTCAGGGCGGCCTCCTACCTCTGCCTTCAGAGTGCAGGGATTAAAGGTGTGCGCCATCACCCGGGCCCCTGAAGTTACTAATTGTTTGTCATTGTTTTCTGTCTTACTTCCTTGAGTCTGTCAAGACCCTGAAGCCATGCATAGTGGCCTTAAATCCTTACAATCAGGAGGCTGAGGTAGGAGGATCAGGATTGCCATGAGTTCAAGTTCAAGGCCAGCCTGGGTTACAAAGTGAGTTTCAGGTCAGCCTAGAGTAAGACTGCCTCAAAAAACAAAAATAAAAAATAAAAAAAGATAATGCTAGGAAGATGGCTAATCAGTCATAGGTGTTTGCTTGCAACACCTGCCAGTCCAGGGTCACTTCCCCAGGACCACCTAAAGCCTGATACACAAAGTGGTGCATGCATCTGGAATTCATTTACAGCAGAAGAGGCCCTGGTGTACCCATACACACTCTCTTCTTCCAAATACCAAATACATAAATAAATAAAATTTTTTTAAAACACTCTATGAAACTGACCTCTCAGATGTGGAAATAGAGGCTCGGGGAGGTAAAGGCATTTGCTCAGGGTGAGTCAGCCAAGAAACAAAGGAGCTGAACTTGGACAACTCAGAAAGGATAAGCCATCTATCTGCCCAAGGTCACACAGCTGGGATTATAGCTATGCCAGGAGTTAAATCCTGGTGGACCTCAAGCTAACACCTGCTTTGACTTTCTTTTCTACCCCTCATGGCCTGGCTCATCCATCACTTGGGCCTCTACTCTGTGGGGAATAGAGTCCTGACCTCCTGACCTGGCCAGTTCTGGGTTAGTCACACCCTGGACACTGGCCCAAGAATGCAGCCTCACTGGTCTGGGCAGCGTGAGCCTGGCAGGCAGCGGGCAGGAGGAAGCAGGCTGGGTGTGGACAGGAGGCTGAGCAGCCTGTCCTGTGGGGATGCGGCCCTGGCAGAGCCTTCTAGTCCCACCCAGCTTCACTCTGCCCTGACAGGGTGACCCTCGTAGTGGGTGTGGAGACCCAGGAACCAGCCTGCAGTGTAGTGTCCCGGGATGTGTGCCAGGCTGTATTGAAAACAGCTCCGGGTTTGTGGTGTGGAATCTGAAACCCCAAGGCCCCTGCTGAACTCTGGACTCCCCCCTCTGGGCCTGGGACCCACAATGGGAGGAACAGGCCAGTGGGGTTCAGAGAGGCCACCATTCAACCACAGAGGGAGTTGTCCCCAGATTTTGACAACACGCAACCATATAGGTGCATACCTTCATCTAGGGAGGGTCAGCAGGGGGTCACGGGATAGAGTCTTCCTGGGGTGGTAACAGGGTGGGGCTGCCAAGGGGCCCCAGGGGATGGGGACCTGAGGTACATGCTCTGGGAATGACTCAGGAGCAGGCAGAATCAGTGAGTCACCCTGGACCCTCTCTTGTTCCTGCTGCCAGGGCCCAGCCTCTCCTCTTCGCTCTAGGAAGAGGCTGTGGGGAGCCCCCCAGGCCCCTAGCTCTGACTGAACATGAGTCAGCCCTTGTGAGCTGGAGGGCTGACCTGATTTTCCATCTCTTGCTTTGTCCTTCGAGAAAAGTCAATACATGTTACACAACACGGGGTGACGCTGGGCTGCTCCCCTCCATACCCTGAGAGGTTAGAGGGAAGAGAGGCCTGTACATCAGGCACTAGCCTCACATCCCTGCACACTGATTCCTCTCCACTGTATATAGATGGAGAGGTCCAGAGAGGTTATGACACCTGCCAAGGTCACACAGCTGGATTCACATTGGAGACAGGATTCAAACCCAGCATGGCTTTGAGTCATATTTCTCAAGTAGCTCTCAAATCATGTGCTTCACTGTCCCAGGGAATATGTGTGTGTTTGAAGACCTGAGTTCAATCCCCGGTACCCACATCAATGATGGGTGTTGTGGCGGGCACTTCTAATCCTAGAGCTGGGGAAAAGGAGACAGGAGGAGCCCTGGGGCTCACTGACTAGTCAGCCTAGCCTACTTGGAGAGACCCTGTCTCAAAAAGAGGTGGACAGCATTTCGGAGGATGACACCCAACATTGTCCTCTGGCCTCTACGTGCATGCACATACATGTGCCCCCCCACAGACACAGCATACACACATGCAAACATAATCAAGAAAATGCCCTATGAAGAACCACTCAACCACTGGAATCTGCTACTGCGTGTGTGTGTGTGTGTGTGTGTGTGTGTGTGTGTGTGTGTGTTGTGTGTGTATGTGTGTGTGTTGCATCAAACCCAAGCACCCTACTATTAAAGTACAACTCCAGCCCTCTTTTTACTTTAAAAAATTTTTTAAATTATGTGTGTGTGTGTGTGTGTGTGTGTGTGTGTATGTGTGTCCGTTCCAGGGCCTCTTGTAGCTTCAAATGAACAGCAGATGCTTGGTCCACTTTTTTTTTTTTAATTTGTGGCCAGCTTATATGGGCAGCTTGGAAACTGAACCCAAGTCAGTAGGCTTTGCAAGCCAGCACCTTTAACTGCTGAGCTATTCTCCCAGCCCCCCATTTTTACTTTTTGAGGGTCTCACTAACTTGTGTAATTTGCCCTTTAACTCACTCTGGAACTCACACAGCTTGTGAACCTGCAATCCTCCTGCCTCAGCCTCTTAAGTAGTTGGGATACAGGCCTGTGCCACCAGGCTCAGCGGGAGTGGGATCAGATTGGAAATGGGGGAGGGGATGTCCCGTGGGAGGATGGACATGGGCCTCCACCCTGGTTGAAGGCTGCATCTGGTCCTGTAAGCCTTGGGTCCTCTGCTCTTCTGCTAGGGGAATGCTGTCTTTCTCGTTTCAGATGGGTTCACGGGTGAGTGGGGAGTGCCGCTTGCGGGGGAAGCAAGAATAGTGAAACGGGAGGGCGGGGTGACCCTTGCAGAGATGGAGGCCTCCTTCCAGCTGCAGAAAGGGGACAGGTGTCAGGGACCAAAGGTCACTGGTTGCTCAGGAACTGGATGGTCCCTCGGGTGCCACCTCCATGGGATTGACCATCTTGGAGCAAAAGCCTGCCCAGCCCCAGCGCTGGCCTTCTGCCCCCACTGCAGGGGAGGAGATGAGTCACTCAGCAAGAGAGCTCAACAAGACCAAACTAATCCCATCTGCCCAGGGGTGGGGACAGGTCTCCCACCCCATCAGGCCCCTCTACAAACGTGTGTGGAGCACACGTGTTTACGCACGTGTTCACACACAGCTGTGCCAGCCCCGAGCTTGGCTGTCAGAGCACAAAGCAGGAAGAACAGTGAGGACAAGTGGAATTCCTCCCTTCATACTCTCTAATTCAATGTGCCATTCCTGGGCCAGGTCCAACTGAGTCAGCAGGAGCCAGGTCCAGTTGCCCCAGGCCTGAGTGCTAGCCCTGGAGGGTGGAGGTGGGAGAGGATCCCAGAGCTTGGGGGCTGGGGCTGGTTGTTGCCTGGGCCATAGCCCAGCTGGCATTGTGCCTCTCAGGGGCTGGTTACCTTCCCAGAGGAGAAGCCAACACACCAGCTCCCTGGTAGGAAGGAACCCTGGTGCTTTACCTGTCAGAGGGAGCTGGGAGAACCAACCAGCAAGAACCAGTGTTGCTACTATGAACCATGGCTGTTATTCAGGAGCTCCCAGTCCATGGCTGTCTCCAAAACTGACTTTGATGTGGGGAAAGGATGTTTGAAGAAGTTCAGAGATTTGTCCACCCCTCATCCTCCTAGGGCCTAGCCTGCCTGGCAGTGGCCCAAGTGAGGGACACATCCCCTCCTGTTTGTTAAGCCCTGCTAGTGGCTTTCTGAAGGGTCTCACTCCTTGAATTGGTACTCTGTGCCCACTTCATAGATTAGGAAAACCAAGGCTCAGAGAGGCAAAAGGACTTATATTCCCACAACTGAGAGAGTGACAATTCAAAAGCTGGTCTATTCAGGCCGCCTTCCCCAGTGAAAAATATCAGATCTCTCTTGTTCTTCCTGAGGGGACTCGAGGTTAACAGTTTCTTGAAGACCCTTTCAGAAGTCTTCTGTGCATATACAGCATATTGTACAGTGTGGAGGTGGGTGAGGTCTTCCCCAGTGTGGATACCTGGGTCATTTAACTGGCTCCCTCCTATTGGCACAAGTTGTTTACAGAGCTTTCCCTAGTGTTTCCTTGAGCATCCAGATTCCTGGAGGCTGCAGAGCCCATCTGCAGGGAAAGGCAATGGAGATGGGGGAAGAAAAGGTAGAAGCCAGGCCTAGTGGCTCCCACCTGGATCCCCAGCACTCAAGAAGCTGGGGCAGAGAAAGAAGGAAAAGCCGAGAGCCAGGGCAACCACCGGAGCAGCTTGGGGAGGAGGTAGATCACATCCCTAGTCCTGGCTCCTTGGCAAGGTGAACACCTCAGATTCCTGAGCCACAGGACCTCAGGGGGCCAAAGTCCAGAATCTGCATTTTAGAAACTGTCCCTGTGAAACAGATGCCCCAAACCTCAGAATCATCTTTCCTTTTAAAAAGTCTTTTTTTTTACAGCCAAAGGAAGGGTAGGACTGTTTACAACACAAACTTCCAGACACAACACAGCCTTGATATTCATGACTTCACAGTGCCTGATAATACCTACAAATTTTATTCACTTTTTCATTTATTTGAGAGAGAAGGAGAAAGAGGGGGAGAGAAGGGTATGCCAGAGCCTCCAGCCACTGCAAACAAACTCCAGACACATGCAACACCTTGTGTATCTGGCTTATGTGGGTACTGGGGACTTGAACCTCAGTTGTTAGACTTTGCAAGCAAGCCCCTTAACTGCTAAGCCATCTCTCTCCAGTCCCCTGAACATTTAAAAATTTATATTCATTTATTTTTAAGCAGAGAGAGAGAGAGAGAGAGAGAGACAGAATGTGAATCAGGACACCAAGGCCTCTAGCCACTGCAAATGAACTCCAGATGCAAGCACCACTTTGTGCATCTGGCCCTTAGTAGATACTAGGGAACTGAACCTGGGTTTTTAGGCTTTGCAGGCAAGCACCTTTAACAGCTGAGCCATCTCCCCAGGCAGGCCAGAAATGCTTTTTCTTTTTTCCTCTTCTCTTCTCTTCTCTTCTCTTCTCTTCTCTTCTCTTCTCTTCTCTTCTCTTCTCTTCTCTTCTCTTCTCTTCTCTTTTCTCTCTCTCTCTCTCTCTCTCTCTCTCTCTCTCTCTCTCTCTCTCTCTCTCTCTCTCTCTCTCTCTCTCTCTCATTTTCCAAGGTAGAGTCTTACTCTAGCCCAGGCTGACCTGTAATTTACTATGTAGTCTCAGGGTGGCCTCAAACTCACAGCAATCCTCCTACCTTGGCCTCCCAAGTGCTGGGATTAAAGGTGTGTCCCACCAGGGCTAGCTTAAAAATATTTTTATTTATTTGCAAAGGTAGAGAGTCTGCTAGGGTCTCCTGCCACTGCAAATGAACTCAAGATGCATGCACTACTTTGTGCATCTGGCTTTACATGAGTACTGGGGAATCAAACCTGAGACTTAAGGCTTTGCAAACAAGCATGCATCTTAACTGCTGAGCCATCTCTCCAGTCTTGTCAATTTGTTTGCTCAGAGCCTGACTTTGTTCTCCAGGCTGGCTTTGAACTCACAACCCTCTGTCTAAGCCTCCAGTCCTTGATGAAACCTAGAACTTCTTTATCTGAATTGCTTGGGGTTTTATTTTGTTTATTTATTTATTTTTGCTCTGCCGGCTGTGGAGCCCAGGGCCTTGCACATGCCAGGCAAGCACTAGGCCAGCCCAGGCTGGCCTGGAATGTAGAATCCTCTTGTGCCGGCCTGTCAAGTGCTGAGATGACAGATGTGAGTGACCGTTCCTGATCCTACCTCCTCATTTTCTAAGAAACAGGGATGGGGAGATAGCTCAGGTAGTAAAGTACTTCCTTTGCTTGCTTGAAGACCCAAGTTCAGTCCCTAGAACCCATGTAGAAAACAGTGCTATGGTCAGGAGTGGTGATGCAACCCTTTAATCCCAGCACTAGGGAGGCAGAGGTTGGAGGATCACCATGAGTTTGAGGCTAGCCTGAGACTACATGATGAATTCCAGTTCAGCCTGGGCTAGAGTGAGACCTTACCTTGATAAAACAAAACAAAACAAAATATCAGTGCTGTGCACCTGTCATCCTATCCCGGCAGCAGACACAGGTAGAATCCTGGGGCTCACTGACCTGGCCTAGCCTCCTTGGTGAGTTCCAGGCGAGTGAGAACCTTGTCTCAAGGGAGGTGGAGGGCTTTTTTCAGGTTGACTCCCAAGATTGTCCTCTGGCCTCCACATACACACGTTTTAAAAAGAGAGGGAAGGGGGAGGGAGGAAGGAAGGAGGGAAGAGGGGGAGAGAGGGAGGGAAGGAGGGAGGGAAGGAAGGAAGGAAGGAAGGAAGGAAGGAAGGAAGGAAGGAAGGAAGGAAGGAAGGAAGGAAGGAAGGAAGGAAGGAAGGAAGGAAGGAAAGGGTACAGCCTAGAGACTCCCACAACTGAATTTGAACCTAGGACACTTGACAGGAGTTGACATGGTCGTTTTCCCCTACCTTGCACCCCTAAGACCTCCTCACCCTCTACCTGAGCCCTAAAGCCCTTTGGCTGCTCTGGAGTGTCCCTGGAGGCCTTGAGCTCCTCTCTCCCACATCCGCAGGGTGGCACTGAGGTCTCTCAGCTGTCCGCTCCACTCTGCCTCCACACTTGGTCTTCTGTCAGCCCTGGAGCACATCCTTCACCCTCCTCCTGGCTAATGGGGGTGGGGTGGGGAGGATAGGGGAGTAGTGGGGGAGGACATGAAGCAGCATTGTGCAACGTGACTCTCCTAGCCACATGACCAGCCATGAAGGCTCCTTCATGCCAGGGCCTGGGGCCATGAAAGTTTCCTGGGATACTGTGTTCTCCGGAGAAGGCTAGGGTGTCCATAGTGGCCACACTACAGGAGTCCCCTGAACCCTTCGGGATGGGATGTGGGTCGTTATCACCCTTTGGCAAGGAAGGAAACAGACAGTGGCTGATAAAACAGCTCTCACGGGAGTCAGCTGACCAAGTGTGGCCACAGGATTTGAACTCAGGCCCACGAGCTCAGGAGCCTGTTGTCTCCATCGCCTCCAGCCTGAGTGTGATTCGCTAGCCACACGGGGCACAGAGGCCCCTCGGGTCAAGGTCACACTTGTTAACAGTTCAGCCACGGGTCTGCCGGCGAGGAGGAGCACCGAGAGTCCTGGGGGCTGCAGGGTCGGGTGGGAGCCCTTCAGCCAGGGGCCGCGCCAGGCCGGGCCCGAGGTGCAGGGAGGTGGCCTTGGCACCTTGGCACCGGGGTGTGGCTTCGCGTCTGGAGTCCCCCGGCCGTGGGGGCGGCGACCGACCGGGGACGGGGACCCGGGGCGGACTCCCGAAGCCCCGCCCTCGCCAAGGTAAGCGCCACCTTCTCGGGGAGCGGCCGGCGACCGAGTGGCCGGAGGGCGCCCCGCCCCCCGCGGGTAGTGACCCGGCGCCGCGGACCTGGGCTTCGGGCTCCGCCGCCGCCGTCGCTCACCTGCGCCTCCGGTGCGCGCCCGGCCGGTCTCCGGTCTCCGCGTCCTGCCACCCGCGCCCCTCTCCGAGCGCCACCATGAACTCGCTCTTCAGGAAAAGGAACAAAGGCAAATACAGCCCCACGGCGCACACCCGGAGGTGAGGAGGTGCCCTGGGCCCGGAGCGCCGCGCTGCGCCCAGGGGACCCAGAGCCACGAGAAGGGGACCTGAGCGAAACCCCGCCGGGGTGGGACGGGACCGGGCACTAGGAGTGGCACCGAGGGCCCTAGAAACTTCAGGATGCGCTACCTTGGGGTGAGGGCAAGACTGCTTGGGACAGAGCACCCCCCCAAACTGGGGGATAGTCCTAGGCTAGGAATCACCAGTGTGATGCAGGAGTGGCGTGTCCAGAGGGCAGGACACCTCGGGGTGCCCTGGGGTCTGTGACAGGTGCTCTCCAGTGGCCCTTGGAGAGGGCACAAGTGTTCCCGGCCTCCCAGAGGTGAGAAGTGGGGACTCAGGGGGCAGACCACCCGCCGTGGCTCTTCTGAGCCTCACGCGTTTCTCTGTCATTCAGCACCCCTGAGGCTTCGGTGGGTGCAGGGTGGGTGAGTGACCCAAACTTCGGCATCCCCCCCCTCCCCGCTTCCCAACAGGCCGGGATCTGCGCGGTGGAGGCTGGGCGGAGTCCACCTCTTTCTCGCAGCTTCAGTTCTCAGGGGTGTGGTTCTCCCCCTCCCATCCCCGAAACTGGTGGCGTCTGTGAGCCACAGGTTCCCAGGGCGGCCTGAGAAGGGAATGACATGCCTTGATGTGTTCGGATGGAGAAGCAGCCCACGTCCGTTTTGATAAGCCTAATGTATTCATTCTCTTAATAACCTGTTTGTGGGAGACCCGTGGAGATGCTGAGATTGTGGGTGGGGGTAGGATTCCTGCCCCTGCCTGGCCCTCCCCCCTAAAGAAAATGGAGGGGGGCCCTTCAGGCTGCTGAGGAGTGGCAAGTGATACAGCCCTCCTGGCTGGCCCGTGAGCATGTCCTCACCCTTCCCCAGACCCCAGATGGAGCAGGAGAGGACTCTGCTCCTACACCTGTAGGACAGGTGCTCTGGGGGCCTGGGCACTGCCAACTGGAGTGTGGATCCCGTGTTCCAGGCTTTTCAGAAACTCCCCTGTCCTAGGGTCCCGACCACAGCTGTTGGGAGCTCAGAGTCATTTTTTCCTTTTCTCTGAGGTCCCCCTCCCCTTGGTCTTTCACAACCCCAGAGATTGGGCAGAGCCCTGCAAGCTCTCTTTGCTGCTGGTCCAGCTGGCTGTCAGACTCAGCTAGAGTTCTGTCCAGTCCCACTGCTGTTCTCTGGGGCATTGCACAATCTTATGTCGGTGCCAGCACCACACAGTGTGGGGTTTGACATGCCTTATCCTTCCCCTCAAGCCTCAGGCCCCTTCTGCCCTCCCCACAAGGAGACTCCCACACCCCAGGATCTGGCCAGCCCCTCATGCCCCACTCCCAGCCCTCCAGCCCTGGAGGCCTGGGCTTGGACCTAATAATGAAACCAGGCAACTGGCAGAGGAGGAAGGAAGGCCTTCCATCCTTTCTGGCTGTGGGGACTCAGAGAGCCTGGGAGGTAGGGACATGGTGTCCTGCCTGTCTCTTGGTGGAGGCAGCCCCCCTGTGTTGTTGTTGGCTAGTAGCCTTGGCTTAAGATCTCAGCTAGAGTTCCCTGGCTCCAGGAAGCATCTGCCATTCTCTCTCCCCCAGGACAGGGTGAAGAACCCTGTGGCCAGCTGTCATTCCAGCACTAAGGATGAGTAGTCTCAGCCCTGAGTAGGGACCATCCAGGCTCTTCTCTGCATGGTCCTCGAGCCCAGGCTGCCCTCTGCTCTTTTCCCTTTTCTGGACACTAGTTTCTGGACACCTGATCTTGGGGTGGGGCATCCCGAGCCCCTTCTTTCAATGAATCTCTTCCTGTTTCTGTACTTTAAAAAATATTTTGAGAGAACGAGAGAATGAGAATGGGTGTGCCAGGACATCTTTCCACAGCAAATTCCAGACACATGTGCCACTCACTTTGTGTGTTTGGCTTTAACTGGGTACTGGGGAATCGAATCTGGGACCACAGGGTTTTTAAGCAAGTGCATTTAACTGCCTAGCCACATCCCTAGGCCTCTTTCTGTATTTTTTTTCCAGTTTTTCGAAGTAGGGTCTCACTCTAGCCCAGGCTGACCTGGAATTCACTATATAGTCTCAGGGTAGCCTTGTACTCATGGCGATCCTCCTACCTCTGCCTCCCCAATGCTGGGACTAAAGGCATGCACCACCACGCCCATCTCCTCTTTCTGTATTTTAAAAATATTTTAATTAATATTAATTAATTTGAAAGAGAGAGAGTGAGTATGGGCATGTCAAGGCTGCAAATGAACTCCAGGTGCATGTGCCACTTTATATACCTGGCTTTATGTGGGTATCAAACCCAAGCTGGCAGGCTTTGCAAGCGAGTACCTTCAACCTCTGAGCCATCTCCCCAACCCTGTATTTTTCAAGATAGTGTCTGGCTATATAGTCCAGGCTGGCCTCGAACCTCTGATCCTTCCACCTCAGCCTCCTGAGTCCTGGAATTAAAGACATGCCTTCACTAAGAAGCTTGAGTGTTGACTAAAGCATGCATCATGGGGGTCCTCTAAGCTGTGGTTCCTGGCTGCAGAGAGCAGTCCCCTCAGTTATTATTTCACTCTGAACTCTCTGTGGCCCCTCTGTTGTCTAGGGGAGTGTGGAGTGATGGCTCAGGCCTAGGAACGGAAGCCTTGCTCCTCACCCTGGTTCTACCCTACGGTGGGCAGCTATGAGTCTTGGTTTCAGTGTTTGTAAAGCATGTCTCCCCTTTAGGATATTGGAGGACCAATTCCCCAGCATGCCCAAAGTGCCCAGGTGAGGGTGATCAGCACCATCCAGAGCTCAGGGGACAGGCAGCCCCAGATTAGGACCTTCACACCCAGTACAAGTGCCTGTCAAGGAACATAGAGTCACCCTCCCTGTTTGTCAGCCTTTTAGCAGCTGACACTGGGGTGGGGGGCAGCTGAGCAGGGTGTGAACCCCGTTGCTCCTGTCGCCCTGGTTCCTAATAACAGGTGTGGGAGCTGATGTTCACACCTGAGCTAATGACAGGGTCAAGCTGGATGGTGCAGGTCACCCAGGATAGCGTCCAGCCCAACAGGGAGGGACCGGAGAGGACATGCTTCCACCCTCCTGGCTGCACAACCTTGGTGGAGCTTTTGACCTCCCTGAACCACTTTCTCACTAGAATGGAGTTAGTTCCCACCTGGGAGTATTGGCTGAGGATTCAATGAAATAACAGGGTAATGGTGCAGAACCGTAGGAAGCTTTGATGCAGGGCAGTTGTGATGAGGCTGAGCCTACTAAGTGTCCAGGAACAAACCATGATGAGCAGGCTGTGCACCCAGGTGGTAGGGCAGAGGTGAGGTGACCTCCCTGCACTTGACTCACATCTAGGAGATAGGATGGGGAGATAGTTATGGCTATGTGACTGTTGGTCAGATGAGGTCCCCCGTGCACATCAGGGAAGACTTCCCGGGGAGGTGGCTGAGGGGAGGACTCTGGGATCACAACTGAGCTGTATCTATAAAATGGAACTCATTTTATGTCCCCAACCAGCAGCCTGCTCACACTCCAGCTCCCACCCCTGCCCAGTCAGGATCCTCTTGCAAAAGTGACTGAACCCTAATGGGGGAGGGGGATACTGTGTCCGTGAGGGCTGGCAAGGGGATGCATGCCTTAAGGTGCCCTGACCCTCATGATGGCTAAGAGCATAGTGTTTGATGTCCCCCAGGCATGAGTTCAAGTCCTGGCTGCATCTCTCCTGAGCTGTCCTCAACGTCTCTGAGCCTAGGTTTCGTCTGAGCAATGGAGGGGGTGATGGCAATCCCCACCCAGCCAAGTAGCTGGGAGGATTCAGAAAAATGAAGCGCAAGATGGGCCTGGGTGTGGACCAGGCCCACAGTGAGCAGCCGGCACACACTGCTCTTACAAGTGGTGACCACTAACCCAGAAGCTCATAGGTGGCCAACTCAGACAGCACATACATTTGTCCATTGGTCATTGACTGGGAAGGGGACTGATTTAGGGGAGGGCTTGTCAGCCCTCAAGCACCTGGCTGACTTGGCCAGCCATTTCTCCAGCTCCTGCGGAGTGCCACATGGCCAGGATACAGACTGTTCATTCTGACAGAGGCTGGGTCCCATTTCCCAGGGGTTGACCCTGGCTCATGCTAAGGCCCAGTGGTCCCTAAGGAAAAAAGCCAGCTCCCTCCCGCTGCCTGGGACAGGATCCTGGCAGGTCTTTTTTTTTTTGGTTGTTGTTGTTTGTTTGTTTGTTTGTTTTTTGAGGTAGGGTCTCACTCTAGCCCAGGCTGACCTGGAATTCTCTATGTAGTCTCTGGGTGGCCTTGAACTCATGGTAATCCTCCTACCTCTGCCTCCCGAGTGATGGGATTAAAGGCATCCACCACCATGCCCGGCTTTCCTGGCAGATTTTTTTTGTTTGTTTGTTTTTGTTTTGTTTTGTTTTGGGGGGTGCCGAGGACCGAACCCAGGGCCTTGTGCTTGCTAGGCAAGCACTCATCCACTGAGCTAAATCCTCAACCCCCCTGGCAGGTTTTTTAAGGGACTTCTGGAGCAGATGGTGGAGTCATGGGCTCTGAGTTCAGGACTCTACCTCAGCAGCTTTTGCTCCCCTCCCACACATTTCTGTTTTTAAAATTTTTTTTCCAGGGGCTTCTCACTCTGTAGCCCAAGATGACCTTGAACTCATTCTGTAGCCCAGGTGAGACGCAAACTCAGTTTATAGGCCAGGCTAGCTTCAAAATTACTCTGTAGTTTATGCTGGCCTCAAACTTACTCTGTAGCCCTGGCTGACCTTAAACTTAGTCTGAAGCCCAAGATAGCTTTAAAAGAAATAACTTTTGAGAAATTTTTATTTATTTATTTGAAATAGAGAGAGAATGAGAATGGGAATGAGAATGGGTGTGCCAGGGCCTAGTGCTATTGTGAATGGGCTCCAGACATATGTGCCACTTTGTGCATCTGGCTTTAACATGGGTACTGGGGAATCGAATTTGGGCTGTCAGGCTTTGCAAGCAAGTGTCTTTAACTGCTGAGCCATCTCTTCAGTCCCAAAGATAGCTTTTGAACCTACTCTGTAGCCCAGGCTGGCCTCAAATTTGTGGCAATCCTCCTGTTTTAGCTTCGGAAGTGCAGGAATTTCAGGCATGAGCCACCACTCCCAGCTCTGCCCTGCTTCCTGCTGAAGGAAGGAGGGGATGAAGGAGGCGCGGGATGGAGCTGGGCCTGTGGGAAGGTGCTGCTGATGGTGGCACTCCAGGCAAGGTCAGGAGCAGCCTTTGGGGAATGGGAGTTTTGGGGGAAGCATAGCTCAGTTGACATTCTTTAGGGGTCACCTAAAGCTTGGGGGCCAGGCATCAGGAGGCACCTAGAGCCAGGGAGAAGCCTCCTTTGGGGAACAGGTGTGCAGCAATCCCCAGGAGGCTTTGCGGGACTTTGTTGGCACCATGTGCATCCTCCCCTGCCTGCCCCAGCCTGTCCACATCGGAAGTGAACCGGCCTGGGGTTTTGTTCTCTGCTTTTGCAGTTTCTGAGCCTGGGAGGCCACCTGGTGCCCCTTCCTCCCTTAATTGGGTTCCCACCTCTCCCTGCCTCCAGAGCCCACAGCCCCTTCTGCCCCAACATGAAGCTTCGCCCTGTGCCAACCACAGCCGTATGCCATGGCATTTCTCTGACTTAACTCTCTTTGCTCTGGGACCTAGCCAAAGTGCGTGTGTCTTCCTGCTATCTCTGACTAGCCACAGGACCTTGGCCCAGGCCATGCCTCCTGCCTGGATTGCTCTTCTATTGCTGCCCTCCCTGGTACTGCTGGGGAAGCCTCCCAAGCCTGTCTGCTGAGACACATCACATTGTCGCTCTGTGTGGTAGCCAGATGGGACATGAATGAAAGAATGTGTGGTGGGGAGAGCCATCTCATCAGGTGTGTAGGTGGGAGTGGGTTTTCTCTGGAAAGGGAGCATGTTGGGGCCTGAGTAGCCCGCCCCTGACCCCTCTAGTCCCTGTATGCAAGACAGTGGTCAGGGAGGGGCTGGAGTCAACAGCTGCAAGGATATAGGAGGCTAGGTCCTAAGATGATGGGGACATCTAAGCAGAGCCCTGGGACCACAGAAAAGGGTGGATAAAGCATGCATCAAAGGGGGTGTGACCAGGCGGGCACCCTCATGGGGTCATGTTGAGCAAGACAAGCAGGTTGATGAAGGGTGACTGAGGATGTGTATCTAAAAATCACACGTACAGCTGGGTGTGGCCTATTATCCCAAATTGGGGAAGGATTATGAGCTCAGGACCAGTCCAGGCTACATAGTAAGACCTCATTTCTTCTTATTATTCCTTGCTTTTTTTGTTTGTTTATTTTGTTTTACTTTGTTTTTGAGGTAGAGTCTCACTCTTGCCCAGGCTGACCTGGAATTCACTATATAGTCAGTCTCAGGCTGGCCTGAAACTCATGGAAATCCTCCTATCTCTGCCTCCCAAGTGTTGGGATTAAAGGCATGCACCACCATGCCCAGTCCCTTCTTGATTTTTTAAAAAAATAAATATTTTAGCCAGGCATAGTGGCACATGCCTTTAATCCCAGCACTCGGGAGGCAGAGGTAGGAGGATTTCCATGAGTTTGAGGCCAGCCTAAGACCACAATTCTAGGTCAGCCTGAGCTAGAGCGAGACTCTACCTTGAAAAACCAAAATAAGTCAATAAATATTTTTATTTATTTAAGTGAAAGAGAGAGAGAGAAGAGAGAGAGAGAGAAGATACCAGAGCCTGCTGCCACTGCAAACCAACTCCTGACACATGCTTCATTTTGTGCTTCTGGCTTTATGCAGATACTGGGGAATTGAATCAAGGCCATCAGGCTTTATAAGCAAGTTCCTTTAAACACTGAGCCCCGCTTATTTTGAGAGAGTCTTGTGCAGCCTAGGCTGATCTTAAACTCGCCATGTAGCTAAGGATGACCTTGAACTTCTGATCCTCCTGCCTCCACTACCATGGCCAGTTTATGTGGTGCTGAGACTCAAATTCAGGACTTTGTGCATGTTAGGCAAGCACTCTACCTACTGAGCTACATCCCTAGCCTAGAGACCTAGTCTCAAAGAAAAGAAAAGGAGAGAGGGAAGACCAGTGACAATAGCAAAAATTAAAATATCCACGAAGCAAAGTTGACTATATTTGGATGCAGACATGCGGATGTAAATAAATTATAAATGAAGCCAGGTATGGTGACACACCTTTAATTCCAGCACTGGAAAGGCTGAGGTAGGAGAATCACAGTGAATTCAAGGACAGCCTGGGGCTACAGAGTGGGTTCCACCTGAGGCTAGAATGAGACCCTACCTTGGAAAAAAAAAAACTATAAATGAAGCTTAGGAAAAAACCATCAAGTTTAAAATTATGTGTCCCAGAAGGGGGTCTGGAAGAATAATGCACAGTAACCTCTTACTTCTTCTTAAAGAAAATCTGAAGAGAGGTCTGGAGAGATGGTCCAGTGGTTAAGGCACTTGTTTCCAGTGCCTAGGGCTCTGGGTTCAATTCCCCAGGACCCACATAAGCCGGACCCACATAAGCCAGACCCACAAGGTGGTGGCCCTGGTTCTCTCTCTCTCTCTCTCTCTCTCTCTCTCTCTCTATATATATATATATATATATATATATATATATATATATATATATTTCTCTGCTTGAAAAAAAATATCTGAAGAGAATACAACCATCAGCTAAAACCTTGTGGCAGTGACAGAGGTGACACCTTCTTTTCAGACTTTTCTGCCTGCTCGACTGGGTCATGACCACCTCATTCAGAATGACATTTGCCAGGTTGGCTTGAGCCCTATTGAAATGCTACAGAGATCTTCAAGTCCTGCCTTTGTGACCCAAAGCACCTTGACCTCTGTGTCTGTAATGAGAGCCCAGAGGCCTGGAGATGGGTGTCCTTCCCTGGCCAAAAACAGATCAAGCCTTAAAAATAGAGTCAAAATTACTCCCAAGCCACCCCCTCAGTGTAAGGTCTACTTCCCCAGGATTAATAGCTGGGTGTGGGATAATTTACTGCCTATTTACCATAGAAGTTTCCAGTAGGGAGAGTATCAGTCAATTGACCAATCAGCCTGGTATTTGTTGAGTATCACCTGTGTACTGCTTTCTCATGACTTCCTTCCTCTAGAGACCTGAGATTCTTCCCATCCTGCTCACTCAGTTATAACAGCTATTGTGGGTCAGTTCCTTGTTCTTGGATGTACTTCAGGATACCCTGAGGAGGTCAAACAGGATGTTAGTTCTTATCTTAGACCAATTAAACCAGAAACTTCAGAGGCTACTGCGTCTGGCCTTTGAATGTGTAGCCGAGTAAGAGAATAACCACATAAGTTATGATTGTCTCGCTCTGTCTTGTCATTAGGAACACAGAGATTTTTCATCCCTTTTCTGTGGTGTTTCCTGGTATGTTACCTTCCATTCTTTTATTCTCTTCCTTCCTGCATCACATAGTTGTGGGTGTGTATTAAAATGGTATGTAGTTGGTGAGGGGTATGTTTTGTAGTCTTTCCTGAGAGTCGGTATGTTTTTATTGGAGAGTTTAATTCATTCACACTTATTGTAATAACTGGTATGTTTAGAAGTGTCATTTCCTCCCACCACCACTACCATTGTCCTATTTCAGTGCTCCTCCTTTTTTCTGACCTCTTACTGTATTGAGCTATAATTAAAGTTTTATAATAAAAGTGTGGTGACACACACTTATCACCCCAGTAACTCAAGGGGCAGAGGAAGGAGAATTGTAAGTTTAAGTCCAGCCTGGGCTACATAGCAAGATCTTGTCTCAAAAAAAAAAAAAAAACACCACAAAATAAACAACCCCCCCCACACACACAAAAGTTAGGTCATAAAAACTGAATATGACAAAATAGCTGAAAACACTCTGTCCTAATTGATCTGGAATCTTTCTAATCATAGTCATTGAGGTGTTTTCCTTTACCCTCTATAAACTTTAACACAAAATAGTTTACTCATCTTTGGGGGAAGCCTTAATTCTAGGGCTTGCATAAGCTCAGGGCTCAGGTTAGGTGTTAAATGGAACATTTTAAAGCCCATCAACATCCCCAGTGGTTTGTTAATGGCAAAGGCCCTGTTCCCAGGATCTATAACAGGGGCAGAGAGACTGGCTGCTGGCTGCCATTTCTAGGGTAGATATTTACTGACCAAGTAATCTAGGGTACATAGTGAAACTGCTCTCTCAAACAAAAATAATAGCAGCAACAAAAAGTGGACTGAGGAGACAGCTCAGTGGACAAGTGCTTGTCTTGAAAGTGAGAGTTCGAATCCTTAGTACCCTTGTAAATGCCAGGTGTGGGCCTAGCATGGTGGCACAGATCTTTGATCACAGGACTGGGGATGCAGAGGTAAAAAGCATCATTGTGAGTTCAAGGCTAGCCTGAGACTAGAGTGAGTTTCAGGTCAGCCTGGGGTACAGTGAGATCCTACCTTGAAAAACCAAAACAAACAACCAAATGCCAGGTAAGGTGATGTTCACCTGTAATCTCGGCACTGGGGAGCTGAGACAGGAGGCTTCTAGGGCTCACTGGCCAGCCAGCCTAGTCTAATTAAGTGAACTCCAAGCCAGTGAGAGACCCTGTCTCACAGAGAGGACAGAAGGCTAGAGAGATTGCTCAGTGTTTAAAGGAGTTTGCTTGTAAAACCAGATGCCCAAATAAAAAATAAAATAGCAAAGCAAATATATGTAATATATGCATATATGTATACCGACCTCAGTATTAAAGAAACAAACAAAACAAAACAAAATACACTTGACGGCCCAGGTTTGATTTCCCAGTACCCACATAAAGCCAGATATACAATGTAGTGCATGCATCTATAGGTCATTTGCAGTTGCAGAAGGTCCTGGTGTGCTCATACTTACTCTTGCTCTCTGAAATAAATAAGTTAATGAATAATTTTTAAAAAGATGACAGGATTTCTCTGGCCTCCAAACACAAGAACCCACAGGTGTACCCACACATGCACACATACCTGCGACCACACACAAAACATGCATACACATGCATACCACACATACATATACTTGCAAAAAGATACCACCAAAAAGCAATCATGTTGACCACTTTGGGCTGCAGGCATGGACATGCATTTAAAAGCATAAATGAAGCCTAAACAGGTTCCCCTTTTCTTGGGTTCAGTGACCTGTCTGCAGGGAAAGCCACCAGTACCCACCTCGGCAGGTGTCTTAAGGGTCCAGGAAGGAGCCTGTGTCAGACACTGCATAGGGTGTAACCCACGGTCACTCAGTGCTGGTTTGTGCACTTGAAAGGCCAGTTCAGAGGGACAGGTGGTGAGTCCCTATGGTCATATCTGAGCAGAATGACTAAGCCTCGGTTTACCACACTGATTGTTACCCAACCACTGGAACTACTTGTACTGACAAAATGCAAATCACAATGTCACCACTGGATGGTGAATGACTCACCCTGTTGTCCTGTTTCCATCATGTCTCCTTTGTCTCTGTTTGGGGTAGGGTGGATATGGTTCAGCGTTGATGGCCTCCTTGTACTGGGCAGGTTCCTTTGGAGCCTGGTTGCTTGGGTTCAAGTCCTGATATGATTTCCCAATTGCGAGACCTTGGACAAGTTTCTTAACTCCTCTAAACCTCAGTTACCTTTACCTGAGAGAAGGGGACATAGGAATTAGTGGCGTGCTCTGTTTAACACCCAAACCTGCACAAGGCCCTAAATTAAGGGCTACAGAAGAGCTGGACATGACTGTGTACCCATGTGATATCAGCACTCAGGAGGCTGAGGTGGAAGGATCATGAGTTCAAGGCCATCCTGGGGTACATAGTGAGACACTGTTTTAAGAAAACAGAAGCCGGGCGTGGTGGCACACGCCTTTAATCCCAGCACTTGGGAGGCAGAGGTAGGAGGATCGCCGAGAGTTCAAGGCCACCCTGAAACTACAGAGTGAATTCCAGGTCAGCCTGGACTAGAGTGAGACCCTACCTCGAAAAAAAAAAAAAAAAGAAAAGAAAAGAAAACAGAAAGATCAGCTGGGCCTGGTGGTGCACACCTTTCATCCTAGCACTCGGGAGGCAGAGGTAGGAGGATCTCCGTGAGTTCAAGGTCACCCTGAGACTAGTGAATTCCAGGTCAGCCTGGGCTAGAGTGGGACTCTACAACGAAAAAACAAACAAAAAAGCATTTAAAAAAAAAAGGGAATAGAAGGACTATAAAAGCCACCCCTCAATAAGAAGATGAGGGGTGTTAAGAAAATAGCCCTGTAGCTATGCGTATAGCTCGGTTGGTAAAGGTCTTGCCTAGTATGTCTGAAGCCCTGGGTTCCAGGCCTAGCACCACATAAACTGGCCAGCATGGCACTCACTTATAATCCCAGCATTTAGGAGGTGAAGGCAGAAGGAGCATTAATTCAATACCATCCTTGGTTACATAGTGAGTTTGAGGCTAGCCTGGGCTACATGAGTCTCTCTCCTCAAAGAGAAATAAACAGCCCCAATCACTCCAAAGTGCCACAAGATTTTAATTGATGATGCATCAAAGGCTGAACAGGCGACGGGCACAGATTGGGTGCTCTCTGTCCATCTAGTCCCACTCCTGTCATTTTGTGAGTGCCTACTATGTGTCACCTCTGACAAGGTTGTGTTTTTGTTTGTTTTATGTTTCCAAGATAGGGTCTAGCTCTAGCCCAGGCAGACCTGGAGCTCACTCTGTAGTCTCAGGGTGGCCTCGAACTCACGGCAATCCTCTAATCTCTGCCTTCCAAGTGTGCCACCATGCCCGGCTTTTTAGCAGTGTTGAAAGAAGCCAAGGTGGGGGCTGTCCTGCACCTGAGTGGGCCTCTGTTTGAGTGCTCAGAACCACCGAAACAGCCACTGGCTCTGAAGGCAGGTGGCACGCAGGATGATGGCTGTGGCTGGCAGAACGCCAAGCCCCCTCTCCAGGCTCTGGGAAGATGAGGCGTTCCTAGGAAGGGGTGTGAACTCCTGAGTTCCAAGCATTCCAGCTTAGATGTTACCCACCCCACACCCATCAAGGCAGAGTTAACCCCAAAAAGGGAGGAACCCAGACAGGACCAAGGAAGGGCTGGAGTATGGGGCCTGATTCAGACCTAAAGAGCCAGGTGGTGTGGCAAGAAGGGAGTGCCAAGCTCATAAGGACCCATCTCTACACAGGGAGAGGCTGCATAGGCTGGCTGTGACCCAACAGGCAGGCAGGGACAGCTGGGGCAGAAGTGGTGGCAGGAACATGGCCTCTCCAAGCTTGCCTGAGATCTGCTCCCAGAATGGTTTCTCAAGGAAAAGCCTGCTCTCCTGGCCTAGGGGCAGGCCAAGTGCCCCTGGTTCTGTTCTGTGGTCCAGGGACTATGATGCTGCAGCTGGTGTCTAGCTATGCCCTGGCCCTCTACACCTATGTGCCAACCTCTCTTGGACACAGCTGGAACTCTGGATTGTCTGGGAGTCAGACAACCAAGGGACCAGAGGCAGGTGACAGACCAGCCTGGGAGGGGATGGCAGGGAGCACAGGCAACCAGTATTTATTAACCACCCCTAGGTACTATGCCTTGAGCAAGGCTGACAGATGCTCTGAGCACTCATGGGCTAATGCATTAGGACCAAGGCAAGCACTTTACTGACTGAGCTGTCTCCCCAGCCTCAGGGAAGCCCTATGTGTTCCATGGCTCTGGGGTGCATAGACTATGATAGCACCCATACTGTAAGATGTGAAACTGAGACACAGGAAGGCTAAGTAACTGACGGTATAACCATCGGCTCTGCCACCACTCCAGCTGCAGGAGAAGGCATGTGGCATGCCTTCTGTGCAACATTACAGCCAAGGAGCAGAGCAGGAGAGTCACCTGTGTCCTTTCTTGGTCACGCAGAGTGTCTGTGTGCGGGTGTAACCAAGAGACACCCTGCTCCCCACTCTTCTGTTGGCACCCTTCCTGCTCTCCTGACATGGCCACACCAGGAAATCACCCAGTGCAGGTTCAAATCCCAGCACCCCACTTTGCAGATGCTGTTAGAGGCACTATGAGGCTCCAACAACTTCCAGGGACAGAGCAAGGGACCCGATGTCATCTATGGCTCCCAGCGTCCACCCCGGCCCCAGTTTCTGTGCTCCAGATTCAGCCTAGGGACAAAAAGAGACACTTGTCTGGCTCTTGTCTCCAGGAAGCTCTTGTCTGGTCCTTTTGCCCTCAGACCCAGTCCCTGGCATCCCAGCCAGCCCCATCCCAGGTTCCCTGTCCCATTCCAGGAGGAGAAAGTGAGGGGTGTCTACGTAGAAACAGTCTCAGTGTGTCAGGTGGCCCCACTGGGCTTGCAAGACCCTCTGTGGCTGCTGGGCATCAGGCATCAACATACCGAGCTCCTGGGTCCCCTTGGGCCCTGCTTCCTTTTAACAGTCTGAGCCAGGGCTGGGTGGTGTTCAGGTCCCAACATGTCCTCTTCCCTGCTTATCACAGGTGGGAGTCATCATTCAACTCCTCTTGGGTTTGCCAGAAATCCTCCCTCTGTGTAAGCAAAACTATGAACTTGGTTCTAATTTCTCCAGCTTCCTCCCTGATGTCCCTTTCTCTTCCTAAGTTCCTGGGGTTCCTTCGCTTCCTCCTGTCTGTTGTTTGGACAGTTCCTCATCTGTCCTTGACTTGACCAACCTGCTGGTGGGTGAGGCATCAGCCTCGGTGTGGGTTTGTTGGCTGGACTGAAGGCTAGAGGTCAGGTATCACTGGGATGGGGGAAGTCTTGGAATTGATACAAAGATGTTATATCATCTTCGGTGACTGGAGACGACCATTAGGAGACCCTCACGGAGACATCCTATCCCTGGGATGGTCGTCTGCTCTGTGAAGCTACAAGCTTTTAAAAAATATTTTATTCATTTATTTGTAAGCAGAAAGGAAGAAAAAGGGAGAGGGAGAGAGAGAGTATGGGTGCGCCAGGCCTCTAGTCACTGCCAATGAACTCCAGATGCATGCACCACCTTGTGCGTCTGGCTTACATGGGTAATGGAGAATTGAACCCAGGTCCTTAGGCTCTGGAGGCAAGTGTCTTAGCTGCTGAGCCATCTCTCCAGCCCACTATTGGCTTTTTAAAGAAGGTACCTCTTTTCCAAGATCAGCATGTCGGCAAGCAGGCAGAAAGGAGAATCTACCCAGTGTGGGATCAGTAGTGTCAGGGCTTGGTTTAATGGTTAAAGGCAACTTTGGAAGGACTGGCAGTGTGGTGAGCCTGTAAGAACCCAGTCATTGTGACTGCTGGGCTCTGCTGTGTTAGATGAAATCGGCATGGACAGGTGCAGCTCTGAGTCCCCAGGGGCCACACATTGAAGTTTCCAGGTCCTTGTGTCCCTCTCCATACAATGAATTGTGGAGACATGGGTAGTTTCAGGAAAGAAGGTAGTTTTTTGGATGGGAGAAACAGATGAACTTGGAATTGTGACAGAGTTGGGCCGTGCAGTCGGGTTCCTAGTGAGTGAGAGAAGGGGCTCCCACGTCCCTTATATGGGCCATTTACATAGTGTACATACTTTCCACACATGTTCTGTGGTGTTACTTGTAGCCAATAGCTGGGAAGATTTCCCAGTTATTCTTCCCATCATGTTCTTTCATGTGTTAATCTCTGGGAGTCTCCTCCATCCTATGCCCTATGCTCCTATCTCACTACCTAAGGCAGATGGGGTACCTCCTATGTGGTCAGACAGCTAGGGGTACCCCACAGGGTGGGGGAACATAAATGATCTCAGATCTGCTCTTGGGCCCTTAGGTGCTTCTCTCAACTCCCAGCTCAGTCCTTGAACCCCAATGTCTTTGAAACTCAATTCAGGTGTCAGATGCAACCCTAAATTAGGTAGCAGGTTTTATGGAGCCTAACGTACGGGTGATGAAACTAAGCCCTGGTGGTGAAGGCCTATCAACTCAGCCACGCAGGAAGCTGAGGCAGGAGAATCACAAGTTCAAGACCTGAAGGGGACACAAAGTGAGTTCAAGGCCAGCCTTGGAAACTTAATGGGACCCTGTTTCTAAAGAAAAAGTAAAGGAGGCTGGGGAAACCGAGGATAAGAGACGCTAAGTAATTGACAGCTTCAGGAAAAGGCACGTGGCCTGCTTGGTTCAAAATCACTGCTGAGGAGGAGAGTAGGTTGTAGCCAGGGGTAGAATGCTGGCCTAGCATGTTCAAGGCCCAGCTTCAATTCCTAGTGCTCCAAAAGGAATGGCTGCATTGGTGGCCAGTGCAGCCAGGATTTGAGTCCTATCCTAATTCTGGGTGGGTCACTGGGGGTGCCTCAGTTTCCCTGGCTCAGCTGGGTGTTTGCTCTCTATGTGGGTGGGGAAGGACCAGCACGAGGGAAATGGTAAGGGCTGTATCTCACCTCCATCAGCATGTGGCTGCTGGTGTGGCTTATTTAGGGAGACAAAAAGCCAGACCAGCCAAGCCAGTTCCCAGCACCCTTCCCTGTGGGTCCCGCCCCACCCCACATTCCTGTGATCCTAGCATGGGGCTCCATGGCTCTTACCAGGACACATGTAGTCAGACCCCACCCTCAAAAGACAAAAGTGCCAAATGTCCCAGACTCAAAGCCCAGCTTTGCCCTGCTTCCCGCAGAGAGACTGTGGCCAGAGAACCTAACTAGTCAAAACCCCAGTTTCCCAGTCTGTAAATCAGAGTGAACAAATGTTACTTATCTTAGAGGGATGTAGGTTCCCTGAGCCAATATATTCACACACTTGTCCAGCTCTAGGCTGGGAGACAGTGGGCCTCTGGAAGTATTTGTTTAGCATCTTTCAGATGGCTAGTGGTGGGACCATTATCAGGGGGAGGGAGGGAAGAAGAAATAAACCCCAAACCCCGGCACTCAGGACAGTGAGACAAGAGGACAAGGGCAGCCTGGACCACATAGCTTAGCATGCAGACTCTGTCACATTGCTGTCACTGCTGTGGGTGACTGGGGTGGGGTGCTTAGCAGGCACCTGCCAGGACTTTCTTTTACTGTTGCTCCTCCTCAGTCACCCACAGCCCCCTCTCCAGCAGGCTTCTCTCCCAGCTCTGCTAGCAACAAGAGTATGCACAAGACAGTGTCCCCAGCCAATACCCCAAGCTGGCCCAACACCCCAAAGGAGAGGGGTGTTTTCATCAATCACCATACAGCTCACATTCAAATAAAGTTCTTTTTTTTTTCTTTTTTTGTTTTTCGAGATAGGGTCTCACTCTAGCCCAGGCTGACCTGGAATTCACTGTGTAGTCTCAGGGTGGCCTTGAATTCATGCTGATCCTCCTACCTCTGCCTCCCAAGTGCTGGGATTAAAGGCGTGTGCCACCACGCCTGGCTTCAAATAAAGTTCTATGTTTGCACCAATCTTAGTACTGTGCCAAGTCATCTAGACTCCGTAAGGCTTCTGATAGAGCAGCCTCTGAGTGGTGCACACTGTTTCAGAGCAGTCTGCGAAGATATTTGTGTAGTGCTCTTTTTCTTTTTTTGGGAGGGGGAGTTCAAGGTAGTGTCTCACCCTAGCCCAGGCTGACCTGGAATTTACTATGTAGTACTAGATTGGCCTCAAACTCACAGGACTCCTCCTACCTCTGCCTCCGGAGTGCTTGGATTAAAGGTGTGAGCCACCATACCCAGCTTCCATTATTAATATGATTTTTTTTCTGAGGTAGGGTCTCACTATAGCCCAAGCTTATCTCTGCCTCCCACTATGTCCGACTCTGTGTAGTTTTCTCGAGGTGTCTGGAGGGGTGCCTGGACAGTCTAGCTGGCTGTTTTGACAGTCTTTTTGCTCAAGGCAGCCAGGGCAGCAAGGAGTGTCCAGCAGCTGCCCAGTAGGGAGTCACATTGTTCCATCCTCAGTGTCTTTGCTTTTTACAGGAAAACCAACATGAGAAGTAGAGCTTACACTAAGAACTTAAAAAACTCGTTATTAACACCAGTAGTAATTTTAACAGAATTCACAGGGATTAGCAGCTTCCCAATGCTCAATGGAGAAGTAGGTCCCTCTCATCTGTCTCAGTCCCCACTCCCCAGGAGGATGAAGCCGAAAGTTCTCTTGATTTTTTTGGAATTGAGGCTAGCCTGGGCAATGGAGAGACCCAGTCTATAAAACAGCCCACACACACACACACACACACACACACACACACACACACACACACACACACTTAGCAAGTGTAAATGGCCTGCAGGATTGTCACATGTGGTTGGTAAGGGACTGGACAAGTGTTACAGTTGGTAAGGAAATGCTCTTCTTTGGATGGAGCCCAGGGCTTTGTGCAAGGTAGGCAAGCTCTCTACCACTGAGCTGCTTCCCTGGCCTCTTTCAGACTTTTTATTTGTAGACTTGATCTCACTAAGTTTCCTAGGCTGGCTTCGAATTTGAGATCCACCTGCCTCAGCCGCCCAAGCAGCTGGGATTACACTACAGGTCCAACTCTGTCACAACTCTTGGGCAGGCTTGGGGCACAGGAGCCCTCAGCCCCTCAAGTGTTACAGCTCTCGGTTACACTTCAGGATATGGGACCCTCGGCCCCTCAAGTGTTACAGCTCTCAGGCAGGCCTTCAAAGTCAGGATTCCTCAGCCCATGAAGGAGACTATGGCTGCTGGGGTCCTGAGCTCTCTCAAGTCTGCAGTGTGGGCTCCATCACTGCCACATCCAGGCTTCCTTGCTTCTGCAGCCTAGTGAGCTGCTGCCACTCAAGCTGGTGGCATAAAGGGATCCTGTCTGGTAGTGGACTTTCCAAGTGAAGGGGACACCTGTGTATAGAACAAGATGCACCGGGCTGGAGAGATTGCTCAGTGGTTAAGGCACTTGCCTCCAGTGCCTAAGGCCCAGGGTTCAATTCCCCAGGACCCACATAAGCCAGACCCACAAGGTGGTAGCCCTGGTTCTCTCTCTCTCTCTCTCTCTCTCTCTCTCTCTCTCTCTCTCTCTCTCTCTCTGTGTGTGTGTGTGTGTGTGTGTGTGTGTGTGTGTGTGTGTGTGTGCTTGAAAATGAATAAATAAAATGTTTAAAAAAAAAAAAAAAGATGCACCAGTCCCAACACACCTCACATGCCAATGAAGGTGTGGTTTGCACCAATCACAGCAGACCCTCTGCTAGGCTAGCAAGCACTCCCCCACCCTCTGGCCTTGGTGGCAATGGTTGCAGGGTTATCTAAAGTTCATGCAGACTTCTGATGGAAAAGCCTCTGATGCATGCAGCTTCACACATCCCTGGCCAAGGCTGCACCCGTAGGAACTGGAACCATCTTCTGTGAAGGCATCTGGGAAATGGCACTAGGGTAGTCCTGCTGTCTGTGTGAGTGACACTCGTTTTGCTCAAGGAAACCAGGACAGCAAGGGAAAGTCCAAAAAGGTGTCAGTTAGGTAGTCACCTTGCCCCTTCCTTTGCATCTTTGCTTATTTACAAGGAAATTAACATCAGGAGAGCTTTTAAAAAATATGTTTAGGGCTGGAGAGGTGGCTCAGCAGTTAAGGTACTTGTCTGCAAAAGGTTTGATTCTCCCATACTCACTTAAGCAAGATGCACAAGGTGGCCCATGTGTCTGGAATTCGTTTACAGTGGCTGGAGGCCCTGGCACACCCTCCCCCGTCTCATAAATAAATAAATAAATAAATAAATAAATAAATAAATAAATAAATAAATAAATAAATAAATAAATATTTTTAGTGTTTATTTGAGAGAGAGAGAGAGAGAGACAACATGTATATATGGGTGCACCAGGCCTCTTGCCCCTGCAAATGGACTCCAGATGCATGCGCCACTTTGTGCATCTGGCTCTATGTGGGTACTGGGGTCAGGTTTTGCCAGCAAGCCCCTTTAAGTACTCAGGCATCTCTCCAGCTTCAGGAGCGCTTTTAGCAAGACCTCAACAATGCTTTAGGATTTAAGGAAAGGTAGAGCCGCCTATCTGTCTCAGTCCAGCAGGGGGAGGCTGAAACAGGAGCATAACTTGATATCTGGGGTTAGAGGCAACATAGTGAGACCAATTCCAAAAAGCTGCATACAAACAAAATTCCTGCACTTGCCTACAAGGCACAATAGAATCATTGGCTCTGATGACCATCACGGCACTGGTGCCCCTGCCCCAGAAACCTTTGTCTCTAGTGCTGGTGGCATTCCCCTGCATGGACAGGCAAGCCAAAGAAGGCTGAGTGGGCAGGTCTGCTTTAAGCCTGGGGCAGTGCTGACCCTGGCTCCACCTCCTGGTTCTTCCATTGCAGCATCTCCAACAAGGAGCTCTCGGGGCTGATAGAGCAGCTGCAGAAGAATGCTGACCAGGTGGAGAAGAACATCGTGGACACCGAGGCCAAGATGCAGAGCGTGAGTTTGCCCTCCTACCAGGGTCCTCGCCCACTGATTGCCTTCCAGGGACACGTGACCCCCTGGAGACCTTTGTGGCTGTCACAAGGGAAGGGGCAGAACTCCGAGCATCTAGAGGGAACCAGAGAAGCTGTTAGAGGCCTCTAGTGCTCACCCCAGCCATGGCCTAGAGACTGATTCCGATCCTAGAGCCCGATTATCTCCAGGGTGCTTTCTCCTATCTGTCCCTCTGGGGTACTGAGCTCTCCTATCTCTCTATGGTACTGAGTTCTCCTGTCCCTGCAGTTTTGAGATCTGTCCCTCCCAGGTGCTGGGTTCTTCTATTTTTCCAGGGTACTGAGTCCTCCTGTCCCTCCAGGGTACTGAGCTCTCCTGTGCCTCTTGGCCCTGTGAGGAGCTTCCCCTAGGCAGAGCTTTTCCTGGGTGGAGCTTCCTTGTCTGGGAAAGAACATATGTAGGGAGCCAACCTGGGAGAGGGTGAGAACGTGCACTCACTGAGTGACCTCTCCACATTTTACCCCCTCTCAAAAGCTAGGAGCCCTTGTCCAAGCTAGTCAGGGTGCTGGAAAGATTCCAGGAGACCCTGCAGGTGTGGGTTAGGGTTCCACGTGGGCACTAGGGAGGTGCAAGGACCAGGACACAGTCCATCACCTCTTTTGCTAAAGATTGGGTGCTCTATCTTCTCCACCATGTGGTTCAGACTCCATCCTAGGCAAGTGCTCTACCACTGAGCTAGCCTCAACCACTCTGTCCAGCCCTTCTAAACTAGGGGGAATGACTGCCCCTAAGCTCAGGTTCTCCAGAGGCCCAACTCATTTAGTAGCCGAGGTATAGACAGAGACAACAAAATCAAGAGGGGAAGTCCAGTTACACTTGAATTTCAGAACACAAATTGTCTCTTCATGTCACCATTGTACTCCCTATCGGTTTGCTGTTTTATCTGGAATTAAAGTGTAACCAGACACTCTATTTCATCTGGCATGTAAATTGTTGAGTGACTAAGAGCCACCCCAGAACAGTTAGGGACTGGGCTTTAGGAGGTTATGGTCCCCCGGCTCTGGGATGCCGCTCCCTTCATGGCCACCTCTAACAGACTAGGTATGCAACCCCCAAGGGCCTGTCTGCAGACAGCCCAGAGTTCCGAAGGGACAGGGTGGAGTTGGGAGACAAAGTAGGGACACAGTGGTCAGGAGGCCAGTCCTGCCCCAGGATGGCTCTGCAGGACCTCAGGAGTGGCATTACCCCTTCCTCTGCCCGGAATTCTCTAGCACATATGCCTCCAATCCTGTCACTCCTCTGCGATTTGTTGTTGTTGTTGTTGTTGTTGTTGTTTTTCGAGGTAGGGTCTCACTCTAGCCCAGGCTGACCTGGAATTCACTATGTAGTCTCTCAGGCTGGCCTTGAACTCATGATGATCCTCCTACCTCTGCCTCCCAAGTGCTGGGATCAAAGGAGTGCACCACCATGCCAAGCCTCTGTGATTTCTTTAATGGTACTCTTCTCTCCTCACACCCTACATTGTTTTTTTTTTTCTTTTTTAAATGAAAAACAGCTTGGGATATGTCTTTTTAACTCACAGCTAGAATAATATGCTACAAATGTATCAAGGCAGATAATGCATATAAGGAAGGAAATTAAAACCCTATAGAGGGGGCTGGAGAGATGGCTTAGCAGTTAAGGCACTGGCCTGTAAAACCTAACCACCCGGGTTCTATTTCCCAGTACTCACATAAATCCAGATGCACAGCGGTGCATACATCTGGACTTCATTTGCTGGAAGGATCGTCAACATCCCTCGGCTGTCCCACCATCCCGACTCTACCGACGCAGGCCACCACGTGGCCTCGCTCTCCTTCCTGTCATTCCACTATGGGCTATCATCCATTAGCTATGACAGTTCCTCTGACTATAAGGACCATTTATTAAGGAATAACTTACCTCACAGAAAGTGTTCCCATCTATGAATTCACCTCTTTGAATTTTCACTTTGGTAGGTAGCCACGTAGGCAGGATAGAGAATTTGCTAGAAAGCTCTTGTGATCATCTCAGACAGCAGCCCCTTTGCTGATCTCTCTGACCATCCATCGGATAGTTTCTGAAAATATATTCATTCATTCATTCATTTTTTATTTTTTATATATTTTATTTATTAATTTCAAGCAGAGAGATACAGAGAGAAAGAGAGAGAGAGAGAATGCACCAGGGCCACTACCTTGTGGGTCTGGCTTATGTGGGTTCTGGGGAATTGAACCCAGAGCCTTAGGCACTGGAGGCAAGTGCCTTAACCGCCGAGCCATCTCTCCAGCCCTCATTCATTTATTTGAGAGAGAGAGAGAGAGAGAGAGAGAGAAAGAAAGAAAGAAAATGGATGTGCCAGGGCCTCTTGGCACTGCAGACAAACTCCAGATGCATACACCATTTTCTGCATCTGGCTTTACATGGGTACTAGGGAATTGAACCCAGGCCATCAGGCTTTGCAAGCAAGTGCCTTTAACTGCTGAGCCATCTCTCCAGATCTGTCTATCAGTTTTACTGACTTTAAGCCCTCGAATGCCCACACAGTCTTCCCCGGTCTCTTCCCATCCCAGATACACCTGCAGGAATTTGGTAATGATTAATGGACATCTCCCTGTTGCAAAATTAATCTTTACCACTGCGTCTGCCCAAGGCAGTCCCAGGTTCAATGCGGAAGTGGATAAAATTCCACCTGAGCCAGGAAGCATGCTGTGTTGTAATGAATTGTCTGGACTGGCCCTAGGGTTGGGGACACCTGGCTCACTGGCCTTCTAACTCCACAGCCTCAGCTCCCAAGAACTTTCTTCCTGCCTTCACGAATGGCGAGGGTAGGGTGGCAGGGTTACTTTCTCCTTCTCCAAAGGGAGTAGAGTCCTTATTCTGTGCTGGGCACTGCATCACCTCTCTGCTCATCAGCTCTTTTTTCTCTTGTGCCATTTCTTTCCTTTACTGTTTTCAGTTTTACTTTTTTTTTTTTCAGTGCTGGATCTGGAACCTTGTACATGCTAAGCACATGCTCTGTCAATGGGCTGCATCCCCATATCCTCAGCCCTCTAGTCCTGTTTCTTTTCTTGTTTTCTTTTTGAGTTTTCCAGGTAGGGTTGGTTTTTTTTTTTGTTTTGTTTTGTTTTTTTTTTTTCATTTCGTTTGTTTTTTGAAACAAGGTCTTATGCATTCCAGGCTGGCTCACTATACAGTTTTGGCTGACCTTGAACTTCTAACTCTCCTGCCGCTGTCACCCAAGTGCTGGTATTACAGCTGTATGTCATTACACCCAACTTACAGTTTTTGTTGATGGTGGTGTTCCTTTCTATCTCTCTTTTTCTTTTTCTTTGTTTCTCTCTTCTCTTCTTCTTCCTCTTCCTCTTCCTCCTCTTTCTCTTCCTCCTCCTCCTCTTCTTCCTCCTCCTCCTCCTTCTCCTCTTCCTCCTCTTCTTCTTCTTCTTCAGGGTCTTACTATATAGCCCAGGCTGGCCTCAGACTAGTGATCTCCTGCCTTTGCCTCCTGAGCACTAGGATTAAAGGCACATGCCTTAGGGCCTTTGTGTAGGATTTTCCCTCTGTCTAGAGCATGTTTCTCCTCCATCTTTTATTCTTAACTTATGCCAGAGCCTCAGAGGGGCATCCCTGACCACCAGATCTAAAGTGGATCCTCTCAGTCCCTCTCAGGTACCAGCCTGTGCCAACTTGCAGTCACCTTATGAGGATTCTGGTGACTTTCTCGCAGCCTGGACTGTGAGAGTCAGGCAGAGAGGGCTTCCATTCTACATCAGCCATTCGCTACTGTGTTCTAGTGTCTGGTTGTGTTTGCTGAACTGCCAGAGAGCTGGCCTTGTTTCTTTCACCCTCATCACAGCAGAGTCCACTCTGAATCTCCACCATTCTCTCTCTCTCTCTCTCTCTCCCTCTCTCTCGGTCCTCGTAGGACTTGGTCCAGCTGCAGGAGGGGCGGCAACCTGAGCACCGAGACGTGACCCTGCAGAAAGTGTCAGACTCAGAGAAGCTGTTGTATGTGTTGGAGGCGGATGCGGCCATAGCCAAGCACATGAAGCACCCCCAGGGCGACATGATCGCTGAGGAGTAGGTCCCCGCCATGTGCGGTCCCCAGGGATCCATGCTGGCCTGTATTCTCAGGACCCCGCTAGGGTGTTTGAAGGGCCAAAGGAAGCCAATTGCATGAGCCAGGTGCTTTATGTTTTCTTTTTCTTTTCTTTTTTGGATTTCTTTAGGTAGGAGGTAGGGTCTCGCTCAGTAGTTCCAGGCTGGCCTTGAACTTGCAGCAAGGAATTCATATCCTCCTACCTTTGCCTCCTGCCCCCCACTTTATATTTTCTTTATGGCAAGGCTATATAGCTGGAAACTGAGGTTCAGGAAACATACCCATAGCTCCAGAGCCTGACAGCTTCCATGTCTCCTGGGCTCAGAACCCACACCACAGCTGAGCATGGGTGAACCACCCCCTCATTCTGCAGGGATAGGGGTCTCTAGGTGTCCCATACCCTCTGCACTTGTCACTGGTTCGCCCAGTTCCCCTGCTGAAGGGTGAGCGCCAGGGAGCAGAGGTCTTGCAGTTTTTCTCAGGAAAGTCTTTGGTTATGGGCCCATAAAGGCTCTCCTCTAGAAGGTAGTGGAGGAAGGAAAGCTGGGGGGAATGAACAGGAGGCCAGCAGAATGAAATCATGATCTGGTGCCCAAGACCACTGTCCCCCTGTCCTTCAAGCTGCTTAGCAGAAGCCCAAGCTGGGACCAGATGTGTAGTGACCACCAGTGAACCCCACTAACCTGGTGGCCCCTTTCTCTACTCAGCATCCGTCAGCTGAAGGAGCGTGTGACCAACCTACGTGCAAAGCACAAGCAGATGTACAGCCTGGCGGTGAAGGAGGCTGACCCACAGGTCAACTGGGCAGCAATAGTGGAGGAGAAGCTGGTAAGGCCCCCAGAAGGACATCTCATGGTACTGAGGTCCTGCTAGAGAGGGGTCACCATCCCAGTGTCTCCTGATACTGTACCACTGAGAACAGGGAGGCTCAGAGCCTGGAGTCTACAACAGAAGTAGATTCAGAACCTCTCCCCCATCAGCTGTGCTTGGCTTGGGTTTCTGGAAGGGCTGTGTGGACAGACTCAGGGGAGTAGCCACATTGTGGCCCACCCATGTCCTTGTCAGCTCATCTCTCCCAAAGCTCACTACACTACACTATAGCTAGGCATTTTGGCTTTGTGTCTCAACAACCCCACTCTTAGCAGTGCGACCCTGAGAAAGCAACTTCTTCTCGTTGAGGCTGTCTCCCCATCTGTGACATGAAGACAGTGACTTTTTGGGCCTCAGGATACTATATAGGAAATGATGCATGTGAGCCAACAGTACTAGCTGTTATAGATGCCTCCAGCCATTCTCTGGAAGGAGAGCACATGCCCCTAACCCAGGTGGAGAGCCCAAGGCTCCAGCAAGCTGGGCTGCTCTCAGTCCACCAGTTCTTCCTCTTGACTTCCGACTCACCCACCAGGACAAGCTGAGCAACCAGAGCTTTGGGACTGACCTGCCACTGGTGGACAGCCAGGTGGAACAACACAACATCTTCCACAATGAGGTCAAGGCCATCGGGCCTCACCTGGCCAAGCATGGGGACAAGGTGGGACCCATGGTGACAGGGGACTTGGGGAGGGGGCAAGTCTGTGCCATGGTCTAACTGAGCCCTTGACTCTCTGCATGCAGGAGCAGAACAGTGAGCTTCAGGCCAAGTACCAGAAGCTGCTGGTGAGAGCTCCGGGAAGCCTGGGGGCTGGGGTCGACTTGCTCTTCTAAAGGTGACCCAGAGTGGAGTAAATGTTCCCACAGAATGGAAGGAGATTAGGTGGGAGGAGATGGTCCCCCTGTGAGCCTCAATGGCTCATGGAAACCCCAATAGGCCCAGGATATGACCCATCCCACAACACGCTTCTCTTGTGTTTATGAAGCACCTGCCGTGTGTGCCAAGTTGCTTTCTAAAGCATGGTCCACGTGTGTGTGTGTGTGTGTGTGTGTGTGTGTGTGTGTGTGTGTGTGTGTGTGTGTGTGTGTGTGTGTAAGTACACTGGGGTTCTTACTTTACACAGTAACCCCATCCTGCTCTGACCTCATCCCTTAGTATCTCCTCTAAATACAATCACAAGGGACAGGGGATGTTGCTCAGTGAATAGAGTGCTTGCCTGGGATGCATGAGGCCCTGGGTTCAATCCCCAGCACCACATAAACCAGGCATGGCCCCACACAGCTGTAATTGTAGCACTTGGGAGGTGGAGACAGGAAGATGAGGAATTCAAGGTCGTCTTCAGCTACATAGTGAATTTGAGACTAGCCTGGTTATAAGAAACTGTTTCAAAACAAAAAATATAGGGCTTGGGGGTACCTGGCAGGCAAGTGGACACAGCTGTCCCCTGTGGAAGTATGGAGGGAGGCCAGGTCAGAGTGAGCATGGCCCTTGCCCCGCAGGCGGCATCGCAAGCACGACAGCAGCACCTGAGCTCTCTGCGGGACTACATGCAGCGTTGCACCAATGAGCTCTACTGGCTGGACCAGCAAGCCCAGGGCCGCATGCAATACGACTGGAGTGACCGCAACCTCGACTACCCTAGTCGCCGGCGACAGTATGAGGTGAGTGCTCGCGGTCCCAGAGGGGTGCCCTGGGCTGCTGGGCTGCACACTGACCCTGCTCACCCCTGCTATAGAATTTCATCAATCGGAACCTGGAGGCCAAAGAAGAGAGAATCAACAAACTGCACAGTGAGGGAGACCAGCTGCTGGCCACTGACCACCCTGGAAGGAACTCCATTGAGGTGGGTGTGCCCGCAGGATGGGATGCCTCTTCTGGGGGTCTGCTAGAGGCGGGGGCTCAAAGCTGCACCCCTGTGCCCATCTTTTTGAATGGAGACTCTGCCTACGTTCTGTTGTCTTTGTATCCTACCACGTCCTGCCTTAACCCTGGGACTTCTGGGATGTGGCCTGAGGCTGCTGTCCTGACTGTCACAGGTGGTGGTTCAGAAGATGCACACGTGATGTGGTGTGGGCAGGGTCACACTGGAATTCCCTCGCCTCTTCTACCTGACGGTGGTCCTGTCCTCAGCATCCTTACCTCAGCTGTCTTCCTCCTCCTCTGCCTGTCTGTGTCTCCTCCTGCTTTCTTTTGTTTTCTGGAGACAAAAATCTCTCTATGTAGCTCTCGATCCTCCTGCCTCAGGCTTCCGAGTGCTGAAATTACAGCTGTGGGCCACCATATCCGTTATGTTCTCTTCTCAAAAGGTGCTAATTCTACCAGGATTTCACCTAAATTTATTTATTGCTTGTGTGTATAGTGTGGTGCGTGTGTGTGTGTGTGTGATATATGCACAGGTATGTGCCCACACGGTGCCCTGTGTTCTCCCTTGGGTCAGGGTATGCTTGTTTGCGATGGCCAGAGTGGCTGGCACATGGGGTGTTCCGCTCCGTTGCCCCTACACCCATTCTTATGTGAGCCAGAGTTGCTTACTGATCCCAGAGCTTGCTGGGTTTGTTTTGTGTGAGCTTTGGAAGTCCTGGGTCTCTGTTCCTTTGCAGGACTGGGACTGTAGGCACATGTGATCACACCCAGCTGTGTATGTGGGTCATGAGGATCAAATCTGAGTAGTTTCTTGGACCTCCTCAAGCTCTCATGCTTGCACAGGAAGTGTTCTTACTTCACCTTCACCTTGAGGACTTTAATCAGCCGGGTTCTTACCCCATTTTCAAGTAAGGTCACACTCTGAGTTCTAGGTGGATGGGAACTTAGTGGGGACACTCAACCCCCTATGTGAAATCACTTATAAAATCTTTATTGTAATTATTTTTTGCTTTATTTATTCATTTTCAACCTCCCAACATACCCCTCTGTTCTCGCCCCACCTAAGCAGGAACTGACTACCTCCATGAGCGCTGCACTCTGGTAGAAGCCTCTTTCCCCATCCCTCCCCTCCTGGAGTCCCTGCCAGTCTCTCTCTTGGCATCCCCGGGTGCTGGGCCAGCAGTGACCAGCCTGTTCTTCCCCGGGCAGGCACACATGGAGGCCGTGCATGCGGACTGGAAGGAGTACCTGAACCTGCTCATCTGTGAGGAGAGCCACCTCAAGTACATGGAGGACTACCACCAGGTAGCGCATCCCTTGAGAGTGCCCCCTAGCTCTGGGGCACAGGGTATCATCGTGCTGCTGGCCTGCCTTCCCAGAGCCCAGGCCCTGCCAATGGGTTTCAGTGTGTCTTGGCCTGCTGTGCATCTCCACAAGGGACAGGCAGGGAGAGTCTGACTCAGTGGGTCAGTGTGGTACACAGAAATCTATGGGTTTTACTTCTCATATAGCCCCCATTGGCCTCAAGCTTGCTATGAAGCTAAGGTTAACCTTGAACTCTTGTTCCTCCTGCCTCCATCTCCCAGGTTCTGAGGTTACAGGTGTGTGCCATCACACCTGACAAGGTTTTCATAGAAACAGAAAACTTGTCATTTTATCCCTTTTTAGAAAAAAATTATCCTTTGCATAGATTTTATTATATTTTATTTTATTATCTTATTTTGGTTTTTCGAGGTAGGAGCTCCAAGCTGACCTGGAATTCACTATGTAGTCTCAGGGTGTCCTAGAAATCATAGTGATCTTTCTATCTCTGCCTCTCAAGTGCTGGGATTAAAGGTATGCACCATTTTGCCTGGCCTGGGTAGATTTAAAAAAAATTTTTTTTGAGGCAGGGTCTTATTCAAGCTCAGGCTAAAATCCTCCCACCTCAACCCCTGAGTGCTGGGATTAAAGGTGTGAACCACCATGGTCGGCTTTTACTTTTTACCTGTGTATTTGTGTGCAGTGTGCATACATGGATGTATGTGTGTTCATATGTGTGTGGGTGCATGTGGAGGTCAGGTGTCAATATTGGTTTCTTCCTCGGTTGTTCTTCACATTATTATTATTATTATTATTATTAGTTTTGGTTTTTCGAGGTAGGGTCTCACTCTAGTCCAGGCTGACCTGGAATTCACTATGTAGTCTCAGGGTGACCTCGAACTCACGGCGATCCTCCTACCTCTGCCTCCCGAGTGCTGGGATTAAAGGCATGCACCACCACACCTGGCTTATTATTATTATTATGTATATATACTTTGAGACAAGGTCTCTCCCTGAACCTGGAGCTTGTCTGATTTGGTGAGACTAGTGTGTCCCAGGGATCCCGTCTCCATCTTCCCTCTACTGGGACTATAGGCACATAATGTCATTCCCAGCTTTGACATGAGTGTTGAGGATTCCCATTCAGGTCCTCATGGCAGCCATCTTCCTGCCTCTTATTGGCTTAGCGTCTCCTATCATCTACGCAGGCCGTTTGTGTTTGCCCAGCCATCTGTTCATAGACACTGTTTGTTTCCAGAGGAATGTGTGTTTCTAAAAAGAACTCCTAGTGATTTCTCTCAATGTGGGATCTTCCCCTTCACCCTGGTACTGAGCCTCACCCATGCTTAGCAAGTACTCACCGTGGAACTACATCCTTAACCCTTTTTGCACTTAGGCCCAGGCCGGCCTTGAACTTATGACCCTCCTGTCTCGGCCTCCTAAACAGCTGAGATTGCAGGCATGTGCCACCACAACTGGCTGGTTTGGGGTCTTGAGATTGAAACTTCAAGCAACACCATGTGTCTCCTGATTGGGGGAGATGTATGCCACATTGAGCTTCCCAGAGGTCCCAAAGTCCTGTTCATGACAGCAGACCAAGTGCTCAGACAAGGGAACAGCTGGCAAGGAATGAGTTAAAGGTTGATGGTTGAAGAATTGGCAAGAGGACTTTCCTGAACAAAAAGGGGAGGGAGGTGGTAAAACTTGTAAAGATATGAAAGCACAGTCAGATGCCACTGACAGTGTGGATAACTCCTGAGAAATGCATCATGGGGAGGCAGATGTTGCCATGTATAAACATGGAATGTACCTACACACACTAAGGAGGTCACTGTGTCGCCAGACAATACACTTCCAGGAGACCTGTGGTATCCAAAGTCCGTGGTTGACTGAAGTGTGGTTTTGCTGCACGTGATTCTAAGGTATGGATAGGGTGTTCCTAGCACAGAGAGGAAGAATGAAAGAACATGAACTACTGCATCGAAAGACAAACCCAATATCCAAGTGGTGTCTTGGGCCTGGTAGTAGGAGGCAGCTCCTTCCCTCATCCAGCCCCAGGGGCAGAACTTAGGAGGGAGGGGGTGTCCCAAGGCTCAAGCAGGTCACACCTGAGGTTCAGGGTGAGTGGGAGGCACAGGCCCTCCTGGGGATAAGTGGAAAGCAACAGCTAGAGGTGTGGGTGCTTTTAGTGGTTTCCTATCTGTGATGGAGACCTTTGGTCTCCCCCAGTTCCACAAAGACATGAAGGACGCTCAGGAGCTGCTGCGCAAGGTGGACTTGGACCTGAACCAGAAATACAGCCCAGACTTCAAGGACCGCTATCAGATCGAGCTGCTGTTGCGGGAGTTGGATGTGAGTGACAGCAGGAGCCCCTGCAGCCCTGTGAGGGACTCTCCGAGCTGATCTGCTAGTCTTAGCTGGCTCTTCCCCCGCAGGACCAGGAGAAGGCTCTGGACAAGTATGAGGATGTAGTGCGGGTGCTGCAGCAGCGGGGGCAGCAGGTGGTGCCGCTCAAGTTCCGCCGGGAGACCCCGCTCAAGCCCATCCCCGTGGAGGCCCTGTGTGACTTCGAGGGTGAACAGGTCAGTGACTGCCTGGAACCCTGGCAGCTGAGCACACATCACTGGAAAGTGTGACACAGCAGGGGCCTCTGATGATCAGTTGTTTCTGTCTCAGGTTGATGTCCACTCTTTCTCCTGAGGATAGATACATATGGACCTCCACGTCCCCCACCTCCCAGCCCTGGCCTCATTGCTGGCTTCGCCACACTATATTCTAGTCAGAGTCCCAGGGAAGCTTCCTATTGGCCCACCTTCAGTCATATGAGCCACCTCTTAACTAATCAAAGTGGCTGGAGAAGGTCAACTTCTCATTGGCCATCCCTCAGTCATGTGTCCATCTGGAGACCAGGAGTGCAGAAGGAATGAGGAATGGGCAGGGGTTCCTCTCCAAAGGGAAATGGAGATTGGTGCTGAGCTGGCAGACCAAGGTGTGGTCCTTTTGTGCTGGCCCTCCCTTTTCTGTGGCCAACTGTCTTCAGAGGGTTCAAGAGGTGGGCTACGACTCCTCAGGTCCAAGAGTTAGGTGGTCAGGGGATCAGAGGGCGACTGGGCTCCCAGGCCCAGGACTGAGGTGATCTTGACTGTGTGGCCTGTTCTTACTAGGGCCCAATCTCTCGGGGCTACAGCTACACCCTGCAGAAGAACAATGGGGAGAGCTGGGAGCTCACCGACAGCGCTGGGAACAAGCTGACCGCCCCAGCTGTCTGCTTCATTATTCCCCCCACGGATCCCGAGGCCTTAGCCCTGGCTGACAGGTACAAGGACAAAGGTGGACGCACACCTGGACTTTCTGGACTCCTTCCTGTTCACACACCTGGGCATCCTGTCTCCATGGGGCAGGGAACTGATACCTCCCGCTGTACCTGCTGCAGGCTGCAGGGTAGACGGATAGAACATTTGTCAGTCTGGCTTGCTAAAGTGGATGTTCAGCTGTGGGACTATACAGCAGGCCCCTTCTCTTAGTGCCCCTGGGCCTTTGCACCTGCTTCCTGCTCTGCTGATTCAAGCCCTTATTTTGTTGTCTTGATGGGGTCCTTGACCTTCCTCATTGTTCACATAGTTCACTGAAATCTGCGTGTGACCCTTACTGGGTCCAGGCTCCTTGAAGTAGGTATCTGCAGGGCCTTGTTCAGTACTTGGTAGGAAGTTGTTCAGTAACGGGTACCTGAGAACTTTTTCTACTCAGTCCGTGTGTATTTATTGAGCACCTGTTGTATACTGCTCCCTCTATGTTGGAAAACACTAGCAAACAGAGAGATCACTTTAGGAAGTCAAACTTGCAATGAAGAAAAAGGAAAGGAGGAGAAAGTCCGGAGGGAAGGGCTTCATCTGTGTTGCAGCAATTCACATGGTGTTATCACCTTTCAAAGCCCTCAGAGGAGCTGTTTGGCTCACATGGCCTATCACTGAGCCAGATCCCAGGCTCTGTCTTTGTGGGTGGAGGGGTCGTGTGGGCCCCGGTCCCAGTGAGTTCTTGCTCTCGCAGCCTGGGAAGCCAGTACCAGAGTGTGCGGCAGAAGGCAGCCAGGAGCAAGCACACACTCCAGAAGCGGCACGAGGTGCTGAGGACAGACAACCCTGGAGGTAAGTGCCAGGGCCACCTTCCAAGGGCACTGGGCCTTTGCCTCTCCATGAGGTGACCTGTATCCGTGCTAGGAGGGTGGCTAGACCAGTCTGAGGCCCCAGCTGGCCTCCCATCACCCAGACTTGTCTTCCTTCCGACAGATGCCTCTGACCTTCAGGGGCGACAGCTGCTGGCAGGCTTGGACAAGGTGGCCAGTGCCCTGGACCGACAAGAGAAAGCCATCACAGGGATCCTACGGCCGCCACTGGAACAGGGACGAGCCGTGCAGGACAGTGCTCAGCGGGCCAAGGACCTTAAGGTACTGACAAGCTGGGCTGGAAGCTATGCCCTTGGCTCTCTGGGCTCCATTGCTCAGGGTATTACCCCTGTGCAGTTGTAGGAGTAGTGAGGGAGCCATCCCTAGTACCTCCAGATTCTGGACTTAGGACCAGGCTCCAAGGAGATGGCCCTGGTGTTTGCAGACATGGCACCAGATGTGATCCTGGGTGCTGCCCCTGAATGGTTTATCTATGGCCTGGAATCATAGCCATAATAACAGCAGCAATTGGGGCCACAACAGGTCCCTGCTGAGCAAGTTTGTGAGCAGGGGCATGAACTGTAGAACTGCAGACCCAAGTGGCTGCTACTTGCCCTGAGACAGGCTATGAAGTCAAACCAGTTTTTTAAGTGAAATGGGCTGGCCTCCACTCAGGTTTTCTTACCCAATAGCTCTCTTTGGTGGGCCTGCCACCGTTTTATAGTGGAGTCTGGGTTAAGAGAAGTGCAGTTGCACTTGGTACCTAGTACAGGAAAGAGAAGGGCCTGAGCCCCATGGCATCCCTTCCCAAGCTCTGTGGCGTCGTGATGTCCTCACCTGTGAATGAGAACAACAGAGCACCTACCTGGTAGGTTGCCCAAGATTCCATGGACTCTTCTGTGAGAGGTGTTTAATGCAGCCAGTGCCCTGTGATGAGCTGTTTACTTCTGCATCACTACTGTTGAGTTTGCATGTGCCACAATCTCATTAAAAACATACACAGGGGACTGGGGAGATTGCTAAGTGGTTAGAGGTGCTTTTTTTTTGTTTTTGTTTTTGTAGGGTCTTGCTCTAGCCCAGGCTGACCTGGAATTCACTATGTAGTCTCAAGGTGTCCTTGAACTCACAGCAATCCTCCTGCCTCTGCCTCCCAAGTGCAGGGACTAAAGGCATGAGCCACCATGCTTTGCTAAAGGTGCTTTCTTACAAAGCCTGCCTGGGTTTGATTCCCCAGTACCCATGCAAAGCCAGATGTACAAAGTGATGCATGCATCTGGAGCTCATTTGCAGTGGCAGGAGGCCCTGGCATGTCCATCCCATGCTTTCTCTCTCTTCTATACACACACAGACAGGAGAGGAGGGGAAAGGCTAGGGTGATGGCTCACTGACAGCCATTAAAGGTTAAATGCCCCAGCACCCACATAAGTCCAGAAGCAAAGTGGTGCAAGCATCTGGTGTTTGTTTGTAGTGGCAAGAGATCCTGGCGTGCGCGCGCGCGCACACACACACACACACACACACACACACACACACACACAAATAATTTTTTTTTTTTTTGTTTCTTGAGGTAGGGTCTCGCTCTAGTCCAGGCTGACCTGGAATTCACTATGTGGTCTCAGGGTGGCCTTGAACTCATGGCAATCCTCCTACCTCTGCCTCCCAAGTGCTGGGATTAAAGGCGTGCGCCACCATGCCTGGCCACAAATAAAAATTTTAAAACCACAGATGGAGCTGGGGAAATGGTTCAGTGGGTAAGAGAGCTTTTCATACAGGCAAAAGGACCTGAGGCCTCATTCACCCTGAGTTCTGTCCTCTGGCACCCATGTAACACTTACGTATGCATACACATGAAAAAATAAGTACAGACCACTGGGCTGCTGCCAGGACCCTGGATTGACTCCTCAGCCACTCCCACCGTCCCACTTAGGGCATATCCTTCAGGGAGGCTGCCGGGATGCAGCTGACCTCAGGGGTGCTGGTCCTTACAGAACATCACCAGTGAGCTACTGCAGATTGAGCCTGAGAAGACACAGAGCACAGCTGAGTGTGAAGCCTTTGTCCAGGCCCTTCCAGGCTGTGGCACCACACCTTTGCTAAGGACCCGGATGGAGGACACCAACCAGAAGTATGAGCGCCTATTGCAGCTACTGGAGTCGGCCCAGGAGAAGTAGGTAGCAGGTAGGCAGCAGGGAGGTTGGGGTGAGGTCAAGGAGTGACCTTCACCACTGCTGACCTGTGACCTCAGGGTGGATGCGGCCAACCGCCTGGAGAAGAGTCTGCAGCAGGGCCGGGAGATGCTGGCTTTACATGAGAACCAGCTGACCCAGGATGACACTGTGCCCGAGGGCAGTCACACCCTGGACAGCAAGAGACAGGAGCTAGAGGTAAACCTGGGGCCTTTCTCTGGGTTAGGGAAGGGTCTTGGGAGCCATGAGATAGATGAGGGTGAGAGACCCCAGCAGCCAGTCCCCACAGGTTCAGAATGGTGAGTGTCCAAGAGGAGGTAGGGGTTTTCTCTCAGCAGTTCCTGGGGTTTGTGCAGCCCGTGAGATCTGAGGGCCAGTACTTTACAATGGAAGGTTCCAGGTTCCTCGTCCCAAAGCCCCTGGGGAACTGTCACCACTGGCCCAGGATCCGCATTTGCCTGCTCGAGCCCTTTTCCATCTTATAACCAGCTTTGGACACAAGGAAAATGGGTTCATCGAGGACCATAACTGGAGGGCAGCAGGCCATTCCAGTATGGGGTACATGCTGCCCCTGAAGAATTGTAGAAGGTGGAAGGTGATCCTTCAGAATTCTGTCTGTTGTAATGACAAGGACCACTACAGAAGTGGTGCGGGTTGAAGAAGTGGGAGGCAGCTTGCCCTTCGTGCTCCTAGGTATGACCCCGTCCTAGGACAGGCAACCCCAGTGATGTGACAGTGTTGCCTGACTCCTGAGAACTCTGGGCACAGTGTCATAATCTCCTTACCTGTCTGGCAGGCCATGGCTTCTGAGCTGCAGGCCCAGAAGTCCCTCCTGGGTGAGGTGGAGCAGAACCTGCAGGCAGCCAAGCAGTGCTCAAGCTTGCTGGCCAGCCGCTTCCAGGAGCACTGCCCAGACCTGGAGCGCCAGGAGGCCGAGGCGCACAAACTGAGCCAGCGTTTTGACAACCTGAGCCAGCAGGTGGAGCGCAGGTGAGGGGAGCCTCGAACTGGCAGGCTGGGTAGAGCCTGGATTAGCCAGCCTGCCTAGAGGCGCCAGGCTAGGATCCTTTGGTGCCAACAAAGACTCTTTTGAAAATTGATTCCTCTTTTTGAGCAAAGAAACACATACACAAAGTATGAAATTCAATGCAAAGCCGGGCATTGTGGTGTACACCTTTAATCCCAGCACTCGGGAAGCTGAGGTAGGAGGATCCCTGTGAGTTCAAGGCCAGTCTGAGACTACAGAGTGAATTCTAGGTCAGCCTAGGCTAGAGTGAGACCCTACCTCAAGAAACAAAAAAATATTATTTGAGAGAGGGAAAGATAGAGAGGCAGAGAAAGTATGGGAATGCCAGGGCCTCCTGGCACTGCAAATGAACTCCAGGTGCATACAGCACTTTGTGTTGGCACCACTTTTTGTATCTGGATGTTGCAGTCAGCTTTCTAGTTGCTACGCAGAAAGAACCCAAGCAAAAGCGGCTTGTGGAGGAATGGGTTTATTTGGCTTACGAACTCGAGGGGGGGAGACTCCATCCTGGCAGGGAAAATGATGGCATGACCAGAGGGGTGGACATCACCTCTGCCACAGCACTGCAAACAGAAGCAGAAAGGTGTGCCAAACACTGCCAAGGGGAAGCTGGCTTATAACCCCATAAGCCCATCCCCAACAACACAGCTCCAGCGAGGTTGTAAAACCCAAACTGCCATCAGCTGAGGATCAATCAGTCAGAACACATTCATTTGTTTGTGGGGACACCTGGATCAAATCATGACACTGGCTTATGTGGGTGGCTTGGGAATTGAACTCAGTTTGGCAGGTTTTGTAAGTAACCACTTTTAACTGCTGAGCTATCTTCCCAGCCCCAGATGATGTTTTCATTTGGGGCAAGTCATAAAGATTTCCTGACCTCTTCTTTAGTTTCTCTTGGCATTCATTGGTTTTATATATATAGTTCCTGTAATTCACAGTGGGCACCTCTGTCTGTCAGGACACAGACCCTAACTCTCCCTCTTAACAGCCCATGCTTCATTCTTCCTGGCAAATGTTTAGAGCTTATCCAGTTCAGTGACAGTTTTCCTCTTTTCCTTAAAATCGGAGGGCTGGAAAGATGGCTCAGCAGTAAAAGGTGTTTGCTTGCAAAGCCTGATGGCCTGGGTTCAATTCCCCAGTACCCACATAAAGCCAAATGCACAAAGTGGCACATGCATCTGGAGTTTGTTTGCAGGGGCACCAGGCCCTAGTGTGTCCATATTCTCTCTCTCCTCTCTCAAGTAAATATATTCTTTTAAACCAGAGGGATCAGCAGGCTGCTGTATTGCCTATTGTGCAGAAGCCTGACTGGTTTTGACCCCATAGGGTCCAGAGCCTCCAGAGTGCCAGGGCTGCCTATGAGAATTACAGCTGTGGCTATGACCGTGTGCTCCAGTTCTTGACCAACACCCCCAGCTATGAGCCTCAGGAGATGGACAGCCTCAGCCAAGTGGAGACCAAGCTGAAGAACCAGAAGGTAAAATGGCTGCCTCTACTTCTGCAGGCACAGTGACTGTGGAGGGTCAGAGGCCAGCAAGCAAGCCCCTTTTGATAGTGAGCCAAGCCTTTGGGAAATGGAGCAGAGCCAAGGCCAGGCTGCACTATTCTGACTGGGTCACACCACTCTGCACTACCTCACAAAAAGCAGTGTGTCTCACCACTACCCCCTCTTCTCAGTGACCAGCCCAGGGTACCCATTGAGACTCAGTTACATGCTGCATGGTCACCAAAACATGAGAGGACCCCTTGTGGGAGGATCTCATCCCCAAAGGTGGGCTTCCTGCATGCCCAAGCAGTGCTTTGGGGCTGGTGATGAGAATGTTGGAAATTTAGTGGCTGAAATTCAAATCCCCTTCCAGCCCCATGAGCCTTGCCCTCCCAATTAGCTCAACTCCCTAGACCTTGGCTCCCTCCTTCACAACCTGGAGATCCTGGCGCTTGATGCAGCCAGAGCTTTGCCTGCATTTCCAAGCACACAACAAACACGCGTATTGTTCACCAGGAAGCCATTCATCATGCTCTGCACAGCAGCAGGGTATTCCAGGTTCTAAGAACTCTAGCTCCACTGTCCCTGAGACTGGATGGGTTTCAGCTTTGGTCGTTATGATCTCTTGTTTTACAGAACCTGCTAGATGAGATAGCAAGCTGGGAACAGGAAGTCCAGAAGGTCTACGCTGACGCCCAGCAATACCAGCAAGCTGTGAAGGTGAGCTATGAAGCCTCTGCTCGAGCACACACACCACAAACACTGAGAAGCCCCTCAGGGTTAGTGAGAGCGTGGGGATGGCTAGCAGCCTTGCGCATGCTCATGTCCTTTGAGGACAAGAGGGTACCAGGTATCAAAAAGCAAATATTGGGCCAGGTACAGTGCTGCACACCTTTAGTCCCAGCACTCAGGAGGCAGAGGTAGGAGGATCACCATGAGTTCAAGGCCAGTCTGAAACTACATAGTGAATTCCAGGTCAGCCTGGTCTAGAGTGAGACTTTACCTCAAAAAAACAATGCCCCCCCCCAAAAAAGCAAGTATCATTAAAGTAGTAAACTCTTTGGGGAGATTTTTCCTAAAGGAAAATATAAAAGAATGGAGTATACAAAAATTCATCATGTAACAATTTCATTTACTATAAAACAAAGAAGCTGGCAGTGCCCTTGGCTACAATTATTGCATAAATTATCAACCATCTACCTGCTGGTTAATGAAATCATTGGCTGGTAAAAATGAAAGCAGATGATGGCAATAGATGACACGAGGAAGCTTATGATCCAGTGTTCCCTGAGGAAGCAGAACACCAAGCCTCTGGACCCACTGGAAAGCCTAGAAGGGTCTCTGTGTCTCTGTGGCACAGGGGAAATGCAGGGCCAAGTTTTCTGCCTTTGAGTGAGGGAGCTATGTGTCATTCTCCCCATCTTAGTGACTCTCAGGAACTCTCTGGCAGCCAGCACTGGTGCAGCTGTGAGAAAGAAACAATAAAGCAGCCCCCAGCAAAGGGCAGGTCTGGAATCTCTAGAAGGGGCACAAAGACATTGCAGCCTCTTCCCAGCTGCAGTTTCCTGCCCTCCTCCCTGCCCTCCTCTCTCCCAGGACTACGAGCTAGAAGCAGAGAAGCTAAGGTCCCTGCTTGACCTGGAGAATGGAAGGAATAGCCACATGAGCAAGAGAGCCAGGCTGCAGTCTCCCGGCGCCAAGGTGAAGGAGGAGGTGAGCTCTGCACGCAGGCAAGCCTCCATGACGCACATGGAAGGGAAGCCAAGGGCCGCCTGCAGATCTGGAGGAGGAACTTACTCTGAGACACTGACATCAATATGCCTAGAAAGACAACCTTGCAGGGGTATCTGGGCCAGTGCCAGACACCCAGGATGCTGCCACTGCACTTCCCTTCACAGTAGTGAAAGGCAGTATTAGCCTCTGCCACATGTGAAAATCATAAGGTGCAGAGATTTGCTCAAGGTCATGAACCAAGACTCTGGGTCTTCTGATCATAAGTTAACCTTTCTGTCCACTAATGGCGGGGTGTAGGAACAAGCAAGAAGCACCCTTCTGTCCTCTGTTGCCAGGCTCTTTAGTGGCCAAGTGCTCTTGCTCTTGTCTGCTTAGCCTGCTGGGTCCTTCTGCTGACTGATTTCTTTAAACTTCTCTATAGGAAGCTGCCCTCGCTGCCAAGTTCACGGAGGTTAATGCCATCAACAGGCAGAGGCTTCAGAATCTGGAGTTTGCGCTGAATCTCCTGAGACAGGTAATCCATTTTAGTACCAGATGCGAAGTCACAGACTCCTCCTGCCTGAGACACAGCCTGTGAGTGGAGTACATCCTGCAGACACTGCAGATGGTGATGATGATGCCTGCAGATAGGCAAGGCCAGTGCCAATACTGGCCTAAGCCAGCCTTTCCACTGGCATGGGGATGGTTTACATCTTCAGTTTGGCAACCTCATGAAAGCTGTATTTTAGGAGTCTGTAATGTTTATGGCATTAACTGCCATAGCAAGAAACTAGAAGCATCTCAATATTCCTTGGCAGTGGGATGGTTAAATGGCTACACAACAATGGAACAGAAATGCTGCTGCTAAGTGATGGTATCGAGTCCTCTGAACCACGAAGGATTCTGTCCCCCAGTCAGCAGCAGCAGAGCAGAATACCATTTGTGCAGAGAAAGCAAACACATGAGGTGCACCAAAAATACACAGTGAAAGACATGTCCACAGATGACAGGCATCCACCAGAGGTGGGAGACAGGTTTCAGTTCAAACTCTCCTGTAGTTACAAAATATCTAGCCTCATTTTTTTTTAAAAAAAGTCTTTTTTATTATTATTTGCATGCCCATGTGTGTGTGGACCAAGATCTCTTGCTGCTGCTAACAAATGCCAGATGCTTCTTTGTTTTTTTTCAAGGTAGGGTCTCACTCTAGCCCAGGCTGACCTGGCATTCACTCTGTAGTCCCAGGCTGGCCCTGAACTCATGATGATCTTCCTACCTCTGCCTCCTAAATGCTGGGATTAAAGGTGTGTGCCACCACGCCCCACCCAGATGCTTGTTTTTTTGAATCTGGGCTAGCAGGTTTTGCAAGCAAGCACCTTTAACCGCTGAGCCATCTCCCAGACCTTTTTGTTTTTGAGGTAAGGTCTCACTCTAGCCCAGGCTGACCAGGAACTCACTCTCTAGTGGCCATCTTTAAAAGTAACCCTCAAACACTAGTGGAATCCCCCAAGGATCACAGAACAACCAGTCGGAGCTGTTTCCAGGTGAGCAGATCTGCCTGCCTATAACCACACATTGTCTTTTCTGTCACAGCAGCCAGAAGCAGAAGTGACCCACGAGACCCTGCAAGGGAGCAAGCTGGGCTCCGGTGCAGAGGAGACATGGAAGATTAAGAAGGAACTGGAGGAAGAAACGGAGCGCAGACAGCAGCTGGAGAACGAAGTCAAGAGCGCCCGAGAGGAAATCCGGACCTTGCAGGATCAAGGGCCTCAGGAGCTGCTGGTGAGGAAGGAGGTGCTGAAGAAGGTGCCGGACCCTGCTCTGGAGGAGAGCTTCCACCAGCTGCAGCGGACCCTGTCGGAGGAGCAGCATAAGAACCAGGCACTGCAGGAGGAGCTGGGGGCGCTGCAGCTTCGCTTGCGTGCCCTGGAGCAGGAGACCAGGGATGGGGGGCAGGAGTACGTGGTCAAGGAGGTCCTGAGGATCGAGCCGGACAGAGCCCAGGAGGATGAGGTCCTGCAGCTACGGGAGGAGCTGGAGGTGCTGCGCCGGCAGAAGGGTGCCCGGGAGGCTGAGGTACTCCTGCTGCAGCAACGTGTGGCAGCCCTGGCTGCAGAGAAGAGCAGGGCACAGGAGAAGGTCACTGAGAGGGAGGTGGTGAAGCTTCAGAATGACCCACAGCTGGAGGCTGAATACCGGCAGCTGCAGGAGGAGCGCCAGCATGAGGGCACACTCAGGGAGAAGCAGGAAGAGGAACTGAGCTTCCTACAATCCAAGCTCCGGAGGCTGGAGAAGGAGCGGGCCATGGCTGAGGGCAAGATCACCGTCAAGGAGGTGCTCAAGGTGGAGAAGGACACAGCCATGGAGAGGGAGGTCAGTGACCTTGCTCGCCAGTATGAAGATGAGGCCACCAAGGCACGTGCTGGCCAGCGGGAGAAGACGGAACTGCTGCGAAAGATATGGGCCCTGGAGGAGGAGAACGCTAAGGTGGTGGTGCAGGAGAAAGTCCGGGAGATCGTGAGGCCAGACCCCAAGGCAGAGAGCGAAGTGGCCAACCTCCGCCTGGAGCTGGTGGAACAGGAGCGCAAGTTTAGGGGCGCCGAGGAGCAGCTCAAGAGCTACCAGAGCGAGCTGGAGGCCCTGCGGAGGCGAGGCCCACAGGTGGAAGTCAAAGAGGTGACCAAAGAAGTCATTAAGTACACCACTGACCCCGAGACTGAGCAGGAGCTCCGTAGGCTCAGGGAGGAGATTGTGGACAAGACCAGACTGATGGAAAGGTGTGACTTAGAGATCTACCAACTAAAGCAGGAGATCCAGGCCCTGAAAGATGCCAAGCCACAGGTCCAGACCAGAGAGGTGGTTCAGGAGATCTTACAGTTCCAAGAAGACCCCCAAACCAAGGAGGAGGTGGAGTCTCTGCGTGCAAAACTGTCGGAAGAGCAGAAGAAGCAAGTGGACCTGGAGGCAGAGAGGGCATCCCAGGAAGAGAAGATCCGTCGCAAGGAGGAGGAGCTGGCACAGGGCAAGGAGAGGGTGGTGCACCAGGAGGTGGTGCGGTATGAGGAGGAGCCAGAGCTGAGGGCAGAGGTGACCAGCTTCACTGACAGCATCGATGCGGAGCTGCGGCACATTGACAAGCTGCGCGCGGAGCTGCGGAGGCTGCAGCGCAGGCGCGCGGAGCTGGAGCGGCAGCTGGAGGAGCTGGAGCTTGAGCGAGAGGCACGCAGGGCGGCCGAGCTGGAGGTGCAGCGACTGCAGCAGCGGCTGGCAGTGCTGCAGCAGGAAGAGGTAGAAGCTGGTGAGAAGGTGACCCACACGCAGAAGGTGGTGCTGCAGCAGGACCCACAACAGGCCAGGGAGCACGCCCTGCTCCAAGCCCAGCTGGAGGAGGAGCAGCGCCGGAGGCAGCTGCTGGAGGAAGAGTATGAGCTCCTGAGCAGGAAGCTGGTCACCCTGGCCAAGGGCAACTTTAAGGAGGAGAAGGACAAGGAGAAGGTGGTGTTCTCTGAGAGCGTGCAGGTGGAGAAGGGAGACACTGAACAAGAGATCCAGAGGCTCAAGAGGTGCCTGGAGGAGGAGAGCCGGAACAAGAGGGAACTGGATGCTGAGGTAACTCGACTGGAAGCCAAGTTATCCGAGCTGGAATTCTACAACTCCAAGTCATCCAAGGAACTAGATTTCCTGAGGGAAGAAAACCACAAACTGCAGCTGGAGCAGCAAAACCTGCAGCTTGAGACCCAGAGGCTTCAGTCAGAGATTGAAATGTCAGCGATGGAAACGCGGGACCTGCGGAACACCACCGCGGTGGACTCTGGGACCCACCTTGACTCCAGACTGTTGTCCCTGGAGAGGGAACTGGATGATCTCAAGAGAATGTCGAAGGACAAGGATCTGGAAATTGATGAGCTGCAGAGGCGACTGGGCTCTGTGGCTGTCAAGAGGGAACAACGGGAGAACCACTTGCGACGCTCCATCGTGGTCATCGACCCCGACACTGGTCGTGAGCTGTCTCCAGAGGAAGCCCACCGGGCAGGACTCATCGACTGGAACATGTTTGTCAAACTCAGAAGCCAAGAGTGCGACTGGGAGGAGATATCAGTGAAGGGTCCCAATGGGGAGTCCTCAGTGATCCATGATAGGAAGTCTGGCAAGAAATTCTCTATTGAGGAAGCCCTGAGGAATGGCAGGCTGACCCCTGCTCAGTATGACCGCTACATCAACAAAGATATGTCCATTCAGGAGCTGGCAGTGTTGGTGTCAGGGCAAAAGTAGGCCTGGTCCTTCTTGGAGGTGGCTTGCTCCTTCCCAGCAACCTCCTGGGTGTCTCCTGCTCACCAGCTCTTGTGCAGGATCCTGAACTCCAACAGGGTGCTCATGGTGCAGCTCACGTGAGTGGGATGGGCACTACTCATCTTAGCCTTATTCAGCCTGGGTGAGGGACCAGACCCATTCCTACCTCTGATGACTTGATGACATGATGCCCTTCCGGTTTTCCCCCTTCCTATACACTCCCTTCACCAGTGCAGACACCCATCAAGACAGCATGGCCTCAGCACATCAGATGGTGAAACCAAGGGCAGAAGGCTTCCTTTTATGCCCGTCTCTACTTATCAAGGGACTGGGCTATCAGGGTTGTCAACCTGCTTTCTTATTCCTTTCTTGCTAGGAACCAACTCTCCAACATTGCCTCTTCAGCAACAACTCTGCCCATGAAACAGATTGGGCTCAACACTAGAAGAAGCTCAGAACATACAATAGCACCTGGCCCTGGGTGCTAAAGTGGCCACTAACTTAGCCAAGCTATCCTAGGGAGACAGGCCATCAGTGGCTATTTGAAAAGATCTTAGGAGTGGACTGGGCTCTGTGACTGTCAAGAGGGAACAGCGGGAGAACCACTATACTGTATTGCTATACTTTCGGTGCCTTATAAGTCTTGTTTATTCTCCTTAATATTTAGATATAAGAAAGTTACTCACCAAATTTCTGGCTCTCTGAATCTCATGTATTATGTGAACCAATGGGAAGTAATAGGGAACTTTATTTATAGCATGAAAATAAAAACCTGGTGGCTTGATTCCAACATCACAACACGAGTGTTTCCTCCTCTACACATGAGGCTGATTGTTCTCATCCTCCCCGCTCCTAGCTATATACACCAGCTTCTGTGCTAGGAGGAATCTCTTGCAAGTACAGTAGAAAGTAAAGAATGAGGAAAGACATTCTGGAAACCTCGAAACAATTTATTGAGTTGCTTTATACAAGATTAACAATTTCCACACCACCCCCTAACACCAACATAGTCGCTGCACAAAAGCCACAGCCCCTCTCACACCTAAGAAACGGCCACACCGGGTAAGTGCTCAGAGATTTGCCTGCCAAGGAAACCCCTGCAGCCCCCTGAGCACACTCCACCCCACCCTCTCTGCAGCCAAGCAGTAGATCTCCCTTGCCATGGCTGTTTAAGTCATTCACTCTCATTACAAATAAAGCATAAACGAGGAAAAGAAATCTCAAACTCCCCATCAAAGAAACATTTCCCTGAGGCAAGAGGCATTGCTAGATTCCTAAAGATGAGGGCATCCTGCTCCAGCTGCACACGCAGTGGCACGTGGGGAGGAGGGAGCACCAAAGGGGGAGGGAGGGACTGGGGCCCGTTGTCAACAGGCAGAGGAGCCTGGAGAATTCCCACTGCTCAGCTTTTGCTGGTGGCCTCAGCTAGGCTTGGAGCTCAGCTACACAATCTCTTCTTTGGCTCTTTTGCTACTACCTAAGACTATTCTGTAAACAAACTGGAAATCCAAGTTGCAAAAAATATATGTAATAAAGGGATAAGGACTCCACATGGCCCATTGTGAAACCAACTGGTTCTTCAGTACAAAAAGAGAGGAGAGGCTGGGCAGAGGAGCTCAGAGGTCTTGCTCCCAGTAAAGAGAGAAGGCAGTCACCTCCATAGGATTGGGAGCTACTGAGCACTGCCCCCTGGGAGGCAAGAACCAAAAGCACACCTGTGTCTCAACCAGGGGTGCATGCTAAGGGTACCGATAGCTTTCCCCAAGTCACCTGGCTGGCAGTCAGCCAGACCCACTGAGTGGCAGATTCACAGAACAGGCACGAGCCCTGAGTCCATGTGAAACAGCCCCTGGTGAGTACAATCAGCCTAGTGACGGAAGCTCTGCAGTTACTGCCCTTGTCTGTTTCCTATGTTTTCCAGCCCCTCTGAACACCCTCCTCCCAAGCCCATACACAAGCCCACTGTCTGGCGAGCACCAGCACTCCAGACCTGCTCTCTGTGGCAGATGCTTCAGAAGCCTGTCCTGCAGCTCTGCTGAAGGATTTCTTGTAAGACAAACTGGAATGTCTACCTGTGACTCAGAACTCCTGGACCCTCTGACACAGAGGGCTATCGGGCTCCCCTGCAGTCCACCTGCACCAACTCTAGAAAAACAAAGTGGAGCCCTGGCTCCACCAGGGCCTTGGATTGGGGACCCAGATGACTTTCAAGTCAGGACGGCACAGGTTATGAAGTGCAGCCATTAAAAAAACTCAATTAAATAAAACTGTGTCTTAAATACAGACTATCTTTAAAAAAGGTCTTCATCTCAGATCCACTCAGGGAGCTGAACGGATAGACGAGTGTGTTGTCAAAGTCTGCTCCACCATAAAGGCACTGGAATTATGTCTTCCTATAATGTGATGTGTGAAGAGCAGTCCCATTCTATCCAATGCATTTAATGGTAATGATGAAAACAGCCCAAGATAGGTGTCTTTAAAATCCTACCACGATTGTTGAATCTACAAAAGTTCTTTTCTCTATAAGAGCTTCATTATCATGTTCAGAGGAGAAACTGGCCCTATAATGCGCACACACTAGGTGTTCTTACTATTTTGTAAGGAGATAAGGTAGGTCTCCCTACCCATGGCTCTGGCCTGGGTCTTGTCCTCTTGAGCACACAGCCTGGAGATGGGATAGCACCACCACCATCCAGGATCCTACTGTGGCCAGCAGAAGCCCCTGACCACTGGGGTGCTGTGAGGTACTCAGACCAAATGCCAGGGGTCAGGCAGATCTAGAACACAGCTGCGCCAATTGATCAGCCACAGGAGCACATACACACTGTTTCTCAACATGACCCAGCATGCTCCCTGGCCCAGAGCTGCCCCTTGGACGCCATCCAGCGACAAAGCCACAAAGCCCAGAGCACCAGGTCAGTAAGTGCTTCATCAGTGCATGAGACACTCCTCGGTTGGAGGCACATCTGAAGTGCTAAGGAATGCTCCACTTCAACCTCACTCCTGCTCCAGAAGAAAAGCAGTAAGCAGGACGAGCACAGCAACTGTCCATTCTCAGAGACCTGCATGTTGGGCTTCAACCTAGACCCAGGTTACTCAGGCCCATCTCTGAAGCAGTCATAATTTTCTCGGTACACTGGGTCCTTTTCCATGAAGCTGGGAAGCATCTGGAAAATAAGCAAAAACAGGAAAAACGTCTTTCAGAGGCTCCAATTCCTTTAGGGCAGCACAACCAAACCTAAGGGAAGTATGAGTAGCAAATGTCCCCAAACACTCAGATCTAAGGCTCAAACAAGCCACAAAACACTTGACACTGGCTGTGCAATGCTACTTGCAGCAGTCTGAGCACACATGGGTATAGTGTCATACAGACAGGTGGCTGCTGAGCACTGTTTACAGAACAGGCATTCTGACAGGACATAGGCCACTTCATGTCTCAGGTAGCAACTGCCATCCCATAAAACAAGGTCTGATAACATGAAATCCAGACAGTATTATTCTCTGGGCACTGTCAAAAGATGTTCAGGTACTGAACAAAAGTAGCATCGAGTCACACAGGAGGAAGGGAAGCAAAGAAGACACAAGTCACAGCTGACTGTAGGCTAAGGAGCTTTCACTGATTGTGCCCCTCAGAGTGCTGGACCACCTTCAGCATAGCCCAAAAGAAAGATTGCTCCTCTAACCCATTTTAGCATGGTTGCTCTTTGTAAATGCCTCCCCTCAGGGCCTTACAAATGCTAGGCAAGTGCTCTACTTCTGAGCTATATCCCCAACCCTTAAGAACACTTTTAAATACCTAAGGAGGATATTCTCTTTCCCTTCTTTTCTTTCTTTCTTTTTTTTTTTTTTTTTTTTTTTTTTTTTTTTTTTTTGGAGGGGGGATCAAGGTAGGGTTTTACTGTAGCCCACTATAGGTCAGTGAGGCTGACCTGGAACTCACTCTGTAGTCCAAGGCTGGCCTTGAACTCACAGTGATCCTCCTACTTCAGCCTCCCAAGTGGTGCACACTACCACACCTGGCCTCTTTCTTTTTTTCCCCTCCTTCCTTTGTTGGCTGAAAATTCTACAAACCCAGAGACTATTTTCAGAAAATGCTGTTTCTCTTCAAGAGAACCATTCTTTAATCAAGTAAAGGTGGATCCTCTTCACTACATGGAGGCTCTCATCTCACCCACTGCACTTGACTAGTGGCAGCCTGTAGTTTGTGAGGGAGGTTCACACACGTCACTACTTCCCCAGAAGAAAAAGGAGCAACTTGGCCCCTCAAAGAAGCCAGCTTTCTACCTGGAAACCCACAAACCCATAATCACTGAGATGGCCTCTGCATTCTTCAGATGATCAGAAGACAGACACAGAGCTGTAGCATCACACACTCCATGAGCAGGTCTCTGGCACATAAAGTCCAAGAATCCACATCTGATTTCTCATCCACACCAATTCCAGGGTTCCCTAAGCTCAGTCCTTATCAGTGTGACTGTTGGCCATGTTTAGAATACATCTAGAGCAGTAAGAAGTCTAGGTCAAAACCAAGATCTCACCAGGCCACTACATGGCAATTCCATGAGGTATCTGTAATCCAGGAATCCCTTAGTCAAGACAGAGCAAAAGCAGTCCACTTATAAGGTACCTGCCTGTGATATCTCTCTGTCCCTTGTCATGCTATCAAGATGGCTACACATGTACCTAGGACCCTCAGAGCTTCCTATTTCCAGAAGCACCAGAAGATACTGGACTCATTCTTGCTCCCAAATCTGTTTCCATGAAAATTTACATACCTGGCTGGATTGAAAGCTGCTTCTCTCTTGGCTCTACTCCAACTTTAGAGGTTAAGAGCTCCTTCCTCACTTTCTTATATTATGGCCTCTCGTTGCTCTATGTATGTTCCATTTAACTAAGTGTAGAGAGCCTCTTCTACTATGTGATGATGGCTGGCAGGTATGCAATTCACTGTGAAGGTTCCACAAGACCAGCTACCCTTGGATGAGAGCCACCATTACCGACCTTGTGTTTTTGTTTTTTTTTTTCTTTTGAGGTAGGGTCTCACTCTAGTCCAGGCTGACCTGGAATTCACTATGTAGTCTCAGAGTGACCTTGAACTCACAGCAGTCCTCCTACCTCTGCCTCCTGAGTTATAGGACTAAAGGTGTATGCCACCATGCCTAGCAACCTTCCTTTCTTTAAAGGCATGCTAAGGTTAGAGCACTTCTGCTTCATGCAGTTCTCCTGCCCCCAAACACATTTTATGCTCACAAAACAGGCCAATTCTGACCTAGTAGCCATTCCAAGTAGGAGCCAGGGGAAGCCTCTAGTCGGTAGAGGACTATATCATTCTAATACCCACAAAACCTGAACCTAGAAAGACAAAGCAACATAACAGTACAGCGACACATGGCAGAGATGCTAAAGCCCCAGCAGCAAAGCACCTAAGAGTGGAGGGAGATTGCGCACAGATCACATGGCACATTGCCCATCTGGCGATTACCTGGCAAACTCTGTGGAACATGGGTGGACACGGCAGCGTGTGGGAGAGGTGCTGCATGGGGCGGGCTGGAGTGCAAGCCAGCCAGAAGACCTGAGAGAAACAGGAAGGGAAAAAAGAACAAAACACACACATTGAAGACGGAACGAAAAAGCAGCTTGGGCAATCCAGAGCCCAGGGGACCTGTGGGCCAGTCTAGGAACAAAACCCAAAGATGGGACTCAGAAGGTTCCCAAGGATGCTCCCCACAGTCACACCAGACACACACATAGGACCCAAAAAGGCACACAACATAGGGACAGCAGCAGAAGATAAGCACTCACTGTGGCTGAGGCCATGGTGGAAGGTCCCAGGGGCGGGGCCTGTGACGATGGCATCCTTGGAGACCCCTGCTTTGGCAGAGGAATCTGCACTGAAGGAGAGCACATGAAGTGGAAATGGGACAGGGGCTATGATCCCCAGTGAGTTTGAGTTCATGGCCCCTGAAAGCTTGGGGCTGCTGGACTTGTAGGATGAAGACAGCAGGTTTAAGGGAGATGAGCTGGCCAGCAGCACTGCCCCACCAGTTCCTTTCTGGGAAGGAAATAAGCACATGGTCAGAAGCTTGCTTGTTTATGTCCAACTTACACCAAACCCAATCACAGGCAGGACAGGCACATATCTAATACCTACTCTTAGAATAAAGACAATCCAGGAGACAGTTAATCTTAAAAAGCTGGATACTAAATAAGCCTCCTTTATGAAGAAAGGAAAAAGTACCACGTATCCATAATGCATATACAAACTCATGTGTATAAGTATAAAATATGTAAATATGTTCATATTTGTAATGTATTTACTCTACAAAGCTACATAACAAATACAATTTGTCTTCAGAGAAGCTCTTGTGCAGTCACCACATAGATAGGAGCAGGGAAGAGGGAAGCTAGACCTCTCTGGACAAACCTGCCCACAGTTTTGTGTATATACTAGAAAAGAGGCATTCCAATGTCAACTTATATCTAAACTTTTTTTTTATTTTTGGGATTTTGACAGGTCTCATGTATCCTAGCCTAACCAAAAATGTAATACACAGTCAAGGATCACCCTGAACTCCTAATCCTCCTGCTTTCAACTCCTAAGGAATGGGGCTATAGGTATGCATTACTAGGCCTGGCCAAACTTCTTTTAACTACCCCCAGGCAGCACTCCTTAGCTATTGGGTTGCCAAGACATCATTATCTAGAGATAGAGAGTTCTTTAAAGTCAATCCGAGAATTGCTACCAGAAGGAATTGCTGTATGCACAAAGGCATGAAAACTCTTGACTACCACCCAACACTTGACAGCACTGCCATCCTTAACACACAGGTCAGAGGCCATGAGAGGCAGGTTCTCATCTCGCTCTGCCATGTAAGCCCAGCCTCTTAATGGGACAATACCGACAGGTGCTTCCCCTCTGTTCCCTGCTAAGGACATGGCAGAAAAGGTGAGGCTGAGCTCCCTCCAGTGTCTGATCTCACTGTTCTCACTTGACCTTTAGTTTCAAATTCCATTCTCAGCCCAGGGCAAGGGAAGTGGCCTGCCCTGTCCCCAAGGTCCCTGCAGGTGGGATAAGTTGCACTGCTGGGATACTCACTGGCAAGGAGGTAGATGATGTCACACTACTAACTGTGGTGGGCTTCAGGGAGGAGGTCAATAACTTTGCTACTCCCTGGGTCCCACCACCAGAATCTCCATTTGGACCACCAGGCGGGGCCACCAGGGTCAACTTCTGGGAAACAGGAGGTTTTTTCACTGCTGAGCTTGGGATAGCTCGGCTGGTGGGCTGTCCCGTGGGAAGAGGCTGTACACTAGAGAGCAGGGTCCCAGAAACAGAGCTCTGCACAAGCGTTCCTGCAGAGGATGAGCTGCCAGAAGAAACCCCATGCTTGGAGACTGAGCCAGAAAAGGGGTTATTCTTGTAAGATGGCCCTACAGAGCTGGCTGGATGCTGTTTTGCTGGATGGCTCAGGGCAGTAGAGGACAAGGCTGGGGTCTTGTGAGAGCTGCTGCTGGAAGCCGGTGAGCCCGCTGAGGCAGCAGATGTGGAGGCGTGGAAGCCCTGGCCTTTGGCTGCTGTCTTTACCAGCTGTAGGAGGGAACGATGACACTGCGGAGAGGAGGCCTTTGGGCCTTGGAGCTTATTGACAAATGAGACTGGAGAGGTGAAGCTTTTCTGCTGCTGAGCGCCTGCATGAAAGACTTTGACTTGGGGGCTGGGCACAGGAGCTGCCACCTGGGAACCATGAGATGTCCGTGGCAAACTGTGGTGCTTTGCTTTGGACTGGTGGGCTTCAGGCAGGCCCTTGGTGAGGGGAGCCTGGCAAGACAGCTCTTTGTAGCCAGAACTCTCTGGTTTTTTCTCCTGAGAAGACTGTCCAAGTGCTAGAGCCTGTTCAGCCAGAAAATTCAGGGGTGACTGTAGAGTATTAGTGGGTGGTGGTGCAGGAGGGCTGGGCTTTGCAAAGTTCCGTTTCTCTTCTGTGCATAAAACACCAGCAACTTTTTCTGCTGGTGCTTTGGAGGGTGCAGGCAGTGTGAATTCTGAGCTACTAGCTGCTTTGCTGTTCAATACAGCCAGCTCCTTAGACACAGCTTCTACCGAGGAGGCTGGATTATGAACTAAGTCTTCATCTAACGAGTCCTCCAGGGTGACAGGATCAGGGTCAGCAAGGCCACCAGTTGCCTGGGAAGGGAGCTCCCTGCTGGTGACCCCAATGTTAAGGCTTCCTCCCTGGTGTTCTGAGAGCAAAGCAGTAGAGTTGCTGATCTGTCCCGATGGCATGGAAACTTTTTTATCAGGCTTGGTAGAGGATTCCTAAAGGAAAGCAGAAACACTGATGTTTAGAAATGTCTGAAGACTGCAGCACCGGACTGTTGTGAGGATGTCAATATGTGACAACTCAAACTTGAGTGGACAAGGACAGATGTCATGCCCGCCTTGCCTTGTAGCACTGTTTGGTATGTGTCCAGCTGGCTAGGGCCAGCATACTTTGTTGCTAAGTACACACTACACTACACCACACCACGGAAACTTCTCCTTTTGGTTTCTGAAAAAGTTCAAGACTTGCTCAAGAAACAATACCTGTTGGCATTCACATTATCTTGGGTATTTCTGGTGCATAGCATGAGCATTACCTTGAACTAGCTTTCTTTTCCTCTTAGATGTTTCTCAGCACCTGCCTTCTCAAAGGAGCAGGGATAGGAGCTATCCCATCACTTTTGCACCTCTGGTAATTAATAGTGTGTCTCAAGACACTGTAGGAGTTTGACAGATATTTAGGAATAAACAGCTTACAGGTCACATTCTTGTGTTCTCTTCAGGTATAAGGAAACTCCAAGCTTCAAGAACTCGTAAGTCTGGCAAGTAGCAATGGTTCCAATGGCACGCTTTCTGCGACATCTAAGGGATTTTTCACATCTCTGTGCTCGATTCCTGTACTTCTGCCAGGTAGCTCAACAAAGCCACCTCTCCTGCCTACTCACTGCTCCAGGCTAACAGGCACACAGCAGAAGTGTACTTCCTAAGAAGACCACCACATGGGGCATAGCTTTCATATTTGCAGCAGCCCCTACAAGGCTATTGCAGACCCCACTAAGTCCCATAACCACCTGAGGAAATGGGCCAGCTGGGTACTGCTGTGTATAACTGAGGCTAGAAGGAGTCAAGTCTACCTTAACGTAAGTTCAGAAGTGCCAGTTGAGTAACTATCCCCCAGGTCAGTAAAGCTCAACAAGCTGCCATGGCCACTCAAGAAATTTCTTGAGCCTTGGTTCAGGAAGGAGAGGACAGCTGGCCCAGGATCTGAGCAGGGTGACTCACCTTCACCTTGACTTTAGAAGGGGCTATTACTTTCTTCTTGGCCCTGTTCAAAGTTAAAAAAAAAAAAAAAAAAAGGTTCAGAGGAGACTCACAGGAAATTTAAAAAAAAAAAAAAAAAAAAAAAAAAAAGGTTCAGAGGAGACTCACAGGAAATTTAAAAAAAAAAAAAAAAAAAAAAAGAGGCACTCACAGGATTGATGTCAGGTGTCCATGACCTCGTCTGCTCTCCTTAAACAGAGTCCTGAAAGAAAAAGTGCTAAGCATCGCATTTGCCCCTACATACCATGACTCTACTTCTAGGGCTTTCTTGAAGGCCCTGGTACTCAGTGGCTAGTCCTAATTAATATAGCTGACTAGTGAGCCACAGTCCTGCTGAGGGGCCTAAAGTGACCATAGTGGCTGCCCTAAGCCAGAAGCTGAGGCATTTACCAAAAACGTAAATAGGGACTAAAGCAGCAACATTTTCCTGACTGAAATTCTCAACCATCCGGAGAAAATATGGAGTAGCTTATGCCTTTTTCCAGAGAAACAACAAAAATTATCTTTATGTAAATCCAAACTACAAGGAAAGCAGAGCAATTCCCAAGGTTCTGGGATCTAACCAAGCAAGAAGAATCAAGCCAATGGTGACCACCAACTCCAGTTACTAACTCTCTAGGCCCTGCCACAGCAGACACATGTATTCCATTCATGAGAAAGTAGCCTCTGGGACAGAAGTCCAGCACTCAGCTCCTGCAAAAAATCAGCCCGGCTTTGTGTGAATTAGACTTCTTAGGACTATGAGGAAGTCCCCAACATGACACCATCTCTCAGACTCTGGTAGGAGCCATGGCATCAAATCATGACAGTACACACTGGAATGAGAAGACCATGTACTCCATTCCCTAACTAAAGTGGGACAAAGAATGACAAGGACAAAACCCCACATGTAACTTGCCTCTTTTAGGGAAGACTAAGGAGACCTCTTACCTCTCATGGCTTCCAGTATGTCCCCCAGTTAGTCAATGAAACAGTGACTCCTGAGGGCAGGAATCCTGTCTGCCTAGCTTTACAAAAGTACTACTTACTCTACTGATGCTTAACTGCATAACTGCCCTGTTCAGTCACATGGGCCTCACCTGGCCTGCATCCAGCCTTTGGGCCAGAGAGGCTTAACCTCAGCATCCAGAAAGGCCTTCACGCAATCCTCCCAAGCCTGGGCCTTGTTCCTCTCCAGATCATGGTTTTCCAGTTTGATCTTCACCACTTGGCACAGCAGCTCTCTGAGGAACAGGTATAAATCAGAACCTTTCCACTACCGAAATGCTTCTTTTCAAAGGTTGCAATCATGTGCTTTCAGTGGCCCCATGGCAATAAGCAATCCTAACTTTCATAGCAATACAAGGAACATGCTCAGCCATTGGCCCCACAAACCCTCCAATGAAGCAAAGTCCCGGTTTGGCATACCTGATCTCATCATTCCACTGGAATTTCTTCCGGGGTCCCATTATTCTCCGTCCCCCCTTTTCTTCATCTTCTTCTTCATCAGAACAAATCCGTTCTCTCTGCTCCTTGTCTTTCTCCTCTTCCAGCATCCTAGAGTGGAAAAAAGGGAACACTGAGGTCCTCCTGCCCACAACCTCCCTCTATCTTCCTTATGGAACTCTCTCCTTGACTCTAAGATCAGAGTGAAAGTGCTAAAGAGTCTAAAGGATAATGACACCCACTAGTGACAGGATATACTTACTTAGCGACCTTTGCTTGTGTGTGTGCCTGGCATTCATCCTGATACTTGGCCACCTGCTCAGGCATTGCCCTGCCAATGGCTTCCTTGAGCTTCTGGAGAGGCTCCTTCAGACGCCCACCCTGCAGAGAGCAGGACACAGCACAGATCTGGCTCTGTGCCACTCTCACACTGAGGACACATAGCAGGTAATCAAAAAGGAGGCAGCTCAACAGCAGGTATGGTCCCTGTGCAGACTCAGCACCCACCTGTTCATAGAGGTGAAGTTTTCGAGCCCGTTTGACCAGCGCATCCTTGCTGCAGGGTAGGAATGAGGCCAGATAAGCATACACCCCAGAACGAATTTGGCTGCTCAGCTCCCGAGTCTTCACCTCTATGCTGAAGAACAGAACAGAGTTATCAACAGCCTGCAGCTCACTTCTCTCTATAGTAGGTCACCCTACATGGAAAGAAAAGTTAGGCACCAAAAGCAGACCCAACCTTATCTTGATGGTCACACAATACAACCAAGTGGCCAAAGTACCATATCTTCAGCATCAACAAACAAGAACAAGTTTGATGAGGTTGACTAGGAAATGTGGTTAAGGCTCTCAGTTCAAGGACAGGACCAAGACCAAGCTAGTCAAAAGAACAGAGCCTAAAGAATAAGACTTAAGTACTAAATTTCATAAACAAGGAAAACATAAAACCTTTCAAAGTGAAAAGTAATGAGTTACTTGGGATTGGCAGGAAACACTTTCTGGCAAGGTTTGTATTTTCCAGTTCCCAATTCTATCGTGATTATGAGGTCAGGGAAATCCTCACCCCTCCAGTTTCCCCAGCTGGATAAGCAGAAAAATATTTTCCTTATTGCCCAAGCTTTCCATATTTGGTATACCCAAGTGGGTTCCTTGTTGACACAAGCCTCTCACCCCTGCTGATCCTCAAGCTCTCTTTGACCAGTGGAAGTCATTTCCTAGAACATTCTCAAGTCTTGACAAACTATTTTTACATATGCACAAAATCCTCTGTTGTTGAGCAACTTGCTTCTCCTGCTACTAGATGCAACCAGGTAAAAAAAGCTGCCAAGCTGGGGGCCAGGCAGATGAATTGGGTTTAGATTTGGATCTTAGTCCAGTTCACACAGTAAAGTTCCTCAATGTTTGGTGCTCTGGGCAAAGTGTGATATGACAGGTGCATATGGAGCACAAGTGAGAACAAGGAGGGCACTGAGAAGCATCCAGATGCAAAGCAGGTCCTGAGGCCACCAGACTGTCACTCAATTCTTCCTTGGGATAGGAGGAAAGGAACTTTTTCTCTCCCTATCTCACACTTGCCAAGAAATCCTTTTCCAGTAGACCATGACCATACTTTCATAATGCTTTCAGCCAAAGACAGGAAGACTTTATCATTTGTAGACAGATATTGTTTTAACAATAAAGGCATACATACCAATTCTTCTATCTCTTTTCTGGTCATCTGTATGCAACTTATGTAATTCAACTGTACTCCTGTGGTTCCCTAAGTTGCTCAACCCAGGCTCAGTAACAACAGATATAAACAAGTGAACAATACTCACTCTAAAAGGATGCCATTAATATCCTGGGTGAAGAACTTCTGCTTGCTCTCTCCCTCAGCAGCTCGGGCAGCCTGATTCACAGCAGACAGGAATAGCCATTAGTGCCCTTTAACCATGCATCCCCCACACTCACTCACAGACTCAAGTTATCACTCCACAAGAGCACCTGTCGAGAAAGTCCTCCTGCCACCTTCCTGACTCTGCTCCAGTCCCAGATTAAGGTCACCTGTGATCTTTTCAAAGCTGATGCAATGTCTCTGGATTAAACTTTCCAGGATTTGCAACAATCAGTCACAGAAAAGAAAGCCACACAGAGGCTAGGTGATTCCCAAGGCATCTGGTCAGTGGCTAACTGGGCCCAAACTCTCAGCAAGCTACACTGTGAGATTTTCATACTGTTAACAATAGAAAAAGACTTTCAACAAACCTGTAGAATTTAAAAGCTACAGAATAAAATAATAAAATAAAATAAAAAAGACTATTTTTGGCATCAAAAAAATCATCATTTGGACATTTTTAATATCCTTATAGTATTTAGAAGTCTATCAACCAGACAACAGGGATGACATGTGATGCTGGTGATGATACCCTGGAGAACAAGCTTGGAGACCCCTGAAGTGACCACAACAGTAAACCCTGCAAAAGTTAGATGTGGGTGTAGTTTTCTCACACTTGGCTATACATGGGAGTTACATGGACATCTTTCCCCCACTCCAGACCAATCAAGCCCCAATCTCTGGAGTTGGACTCAGGAATGTTCTTTTTGAGAAGCCTGAGCACTAGGTCTCCTTAAACTCTAATGGCTGGAGAGGGTTGAGAACCACTGACCTAAGTAAAAGAGTTGCTGACCTAGAGACTTGAGGCAGATACAATTCTAAAACCAGACTTTATATGCAATCCTGAGGGTAAACAGGGGCAATAAGGTGATTCTACTAGAAGAGATGAACCTTAAACCGTCTTCCTCTAATTGCAACCCCTGGGTCTCTCCAGACTCTCATCACTTCATCTGTTTGCTCCACTAGCTCCTTTATTGTAGAAGCTTCTCAAGGTGGTGGAGTTGTGTATGTGTATGTATGGTATGTGTATGCGCATACACCAGAAGAAAATATCAGATGTCTTCCTCTATCATTCTTTTGCCATATCTCCATGAGACAGAAGTCTCTCATTGGACCTGGAGCTCCCTGACCAGAGAATACTCTGCCCCTCTCAGCACTAAAGTTATAGGCATGTGTGGCCAAGCCTGGCATTTTATGTGGGTGCTAGGTATCAAACTCAGATCCTCATGCTTGCTGAGCAAGTGCTCTTACCCACTGAGTCATCTCCTTAGCCCCACAAGCCTTGGAACAGGGTTCAAAGGCCAAAGATGACCTTAAGCTCCCCATCCCCCTGTCTTGCCTCCCAAGTACTACAATTACAGGCATGTACTACTATCCCCAGCTAATAGAACTCCCATCTTCCCATAACTTCTCCCTTGTACATGTATACACACACACACACACACACACACACACACACACACACACACACACACATATTGATCCTTCAAATCTAACTTTCTGAGCCCTGTGCCTTCCTCTCTTCTAAGTTCTGGGCCAAGATTTTCAATCACCTCTAAGTCACTTCCAATTACTTCGGTGAAGAGGTGCCCTCTGATAATAAGCAAACAATTTATCCAAACCAGACCCACCACCTTCTGCTGATTCTCCTGGTTTCCCATTCCTCCTACCTGTACTCTCCTCTTCTTAAAATCCTCCCATGTTCTAAGGCTCTTTCCAGGTCTAGACACAAACTCCTTCACAAGGAACATAGGGTCCTCCATGATCTGGCCCTGGCCATCTGCTTCAGCTATCACCTAAAGATGCCCTTGAGGAACCCCACTCATTCAACCTCAGTTCTTCCTTGCCCTATAACAAGGCCATCTTGCTTGCCAGGAGTCAATGTTGGTTCTAATCAACTGCTCCCTGGCCTCCTTTAAGTCTCACTGGCCAACCTTGCCAAACTGTCTATTTTCATAACAAGCTCAGGAAAAATAAGAATTGACTCTTTATCAATATGTTTCTCACAGCTATCAAGTCCTTAGTAAATGTCAGCTGAGTGAACTGATGAGCAAATGAACAGATATGACTGTAGAAGGCAAACTAACGGGAAGAAAAGCTTAGTACTGCCTAACCACAAATAACTGGGAACAAGATATGCAAAATTCAAGTTTCTGAAAGATGCCTTGGCTACAGGACAGCCTGGTGATGACTAGAGACTGCAGATGAAGGGAGTAGCATGGGCATTGGAAAGAAAGGGAATGTGTCTTTATTTTTTAATTTTTACCTATTCTTTTCTGGTTTTTTGTTTTGTTCTTTTAAGACAGGATCCTTCCCCGCCCCCCCGCCCCCCCCCAGGCAGGGTCTCGCTCTAACCCAGGCTGACCTGGAATTCACTATGTAGTTTCAGGTGGCCTTGAACTCACAGCAATCCTCCTACCTCTGCCTCCCGAGTGCTGGGATTAAATGGGTGTGCCACCACGCCCGGCTCAAGACAGGATCCTTTTGCTATCAATCCCAAGGCTGGACCTCACTTGCAATCCTCCTACTTCCTGAATGCTGAGATTACCAGCATACCTAAGGGCAGGTGCATATATTTATGCTTTCAAGAAGCATTCAGAATTCTACCTTGGCACTTTTGAGGGTACTGGAATCATAGTATTAAACTGATATGTAGGGTTTTGTTTTTGTTTCTTTTGCATTGCTGAGAATAGAAACCAGGACCTCAGGCATTCTGTTCAAGCGCTCTATCACTCAGGTATAAAAGTCATTCTTTAGCTTCATTTATATTAGTAGTTCTAAGATCTAGAAGCATCCCTTCAATCTAATTCTTTACACTTTTTACAAATGTTTGCCAGACCCATGAACAGCTTAAGTTTCCAAAAAAACTGCTTTTGCTCTGTTTTGAGACAGGATTCTTATGTAGCTCAGGCTGCCATTGAACTCTTGATCCTCTGCCTGTACCTCCCAGGTTCTGGGATTATAGGCATGCACCATCAAACAAGGGTGCATATTTTATTTTTAGATATTAAGATATTAATACTTCAGAAGCTTTCTGCCTATATATTCCTTTAAACAGATTTTCTTTCTGGAGCCTTTTGAAATGCATAGACATGGAATCTTGGAGGGTCTGAGTTTTTATTCAATTACTCATATGGTGCATTTTAAAAGTAGAAAAAGCAAATGAAGCTAGGTATGGTGGCACACAACTGTAATTCCAGCTGCTCCAGAGGCTAGAGCAGAAAATACCACAAGTTTGATTGAGGTCAAGCTGGGAAATGCAGTAATACCCTGTCCCAAAATAAAGAGCTGGGGATACAACTCAGTGATAGAGCACTTGCCTTCCAGACACTAGGCCCTTGGTTCAATCCCCTAGAACTAAAGGGGGGCAGTAAAAAAGGCAAGGTAACTAACACAGGCTTGAAATCCTAGTACTCCAGAGGGTGAGCCAAGAGGATTATGAGTGCTGGAGGAATAGCTCAGCGGTTACAGGTGCTTGCTTGCAAAAACCTAATGGCCCTGTCAGGATTCAATTCCCCAGTACACACGTATGTCTAGAGTTCAACTTCAGTGGCAGGAGGCCCTCATGTACCCATACTCACTCTGGCTCTGCCTCATGTTCTCTCTCTTTTTCTCATTTTTATGGTTTTTCAAGCTAGGGTCTCACTCTTGCCTAGGCTGACCTGGAATTCACTATGTAGTCCCAGGCTCAAACTCATGGCAATCTTCCTACCTCTGCCTCCTGGGTGCTGGGATTAAAAATGTGCATCACCACATCCAGCTTCTCTCTTGAATGAAAGTAAACAGGGCTGGAGAGATGGCTCAGTGGTTAAGGCGCTTGCCTGCAGAGCCTAAGGACCCAGGTTTAATTTCCCAGTATACAGATAAAGCCAGATGTGCCAGGTGGTGCATGTATCTAGAATCCTTTTGCATTGGCTTGGAGGCCCTGGTTATATCCATTCTCTCTGTCTCTTCTATATCTCTCTGCTTGCAATTGAATAAACAAATATTTAAAAATAAATAAAAAGTTTTAAAAAAGAAGATAATGAGCTCCTGGCCAACATAGGATAATATAGTGAGACCCTGTTTTAAAAGAAAAAAAAAAGAGAGTAAATATATATATATATATATACATACATACACACACACACACACACACACACACACACACACACACACACACACATACCTGATAGTCTTCTAAAAATAAGAAAGGTTTTCTTTATCATTAAGAAAAAATATTGTCCTAGAGCCGGTTGTGGTGGCGCACAACTTTAATCCCGGCACTCGGGAGGCAAAGGTAGAAGGTTTGGTGTGAGTTCAAGGCCACCCTGGCACTACAGAGTGAGTTCCAGGTCAGCTTGGACTAGAGTGAGACTCTACCTTGAAAAACAAAAAGAAAAAGAAAAAAGAAGAAGAATATGATATCCTGGAGCTGGAGAGATTGCTCAGTGGTTAAAGGTGCTTGTTTGTAAAGCCTGACAGGTTTGATTCCTCAGTACTGGTGTAAAGCCAGATGCACAAAGTGGCATATGCACCTGGAGTTCATTTGAAGTGTCAAGAAGCCTTGGTGTACCCATTTTCTCCCTCTCCCTCCCTTCTCAGTTAAATAAATATATAGAAAGAAAAGCGATCTGGAGAAATTGCTCAGCGGTTAAAGCCCTTGCCTGCAAAGCCTAACAACAAGGGTTCCATTCCCCAGTGCCAGCATAAATCCAGATGCACAGAGGTGCATGTATCTGGAGTTTGTTTGCAGCAACTGCAGGCCCTGCTGTCCCCATATTCTCTTTCTCTCATTGAAAATAAATTTTGTAAAAAAGAAAAGATATTCTTGCTGTAAGAATAGGATTGGTTAGTTGTTAAACTAACCAATCCTAAATCAACTAGGAAATGAAGTTAAACCAAATGCCCTCACTGTGCTGATTTAATAGCTCTGACAGCACTGTCCTTTCTTCTTTTTCTCTTTTTGAACTGTTGGACTTTAATGATCCTGCCTCAGCCTCCCCAGTAGCTAGCAGATCCTGTGATACAAACTGTATGGCCAGATCTCAGGGCCTTTTGGCTTCCACCCTCACCTTCTTGAGATGCTACTAAGATCACCAAACCCTACAGAAACCCACACCAGGGAGAACCAACCAGCACCACAAGAATGAGCCTTAGCAGAATCAGAAAAAAGCCACCCAGATGACCTTGAATTCCTGACCCTCCTGCCTCTACTTTCCAAGTGCTGGAATTATAATTCAGCCCACCACCACATTCAGCTATCAAGTTTATTTTAAAAAATGCAATGTTCATATCAAAATTTAGCACAGGGCTCCTTATTAAAGATCCAAATATCCACATGTGGCTTATGGAATTATATGTAATGTTTTGTGTACAGATGCATTCTTCCTTGAGAGGACTACCTTTCCCAGGAGATAGTCAATAGGGCCTGGGAGTCCAGACACCCATGCACACATGTGAGGGGCTCCAGGTGCAGCCAAGCACAGGGCCCTAGTCAGAATGACGCACATGGGAACCCCTTATGGAGAGTCATTAAGTAACTTTCTAAAATAAGCCTTGTTAATTCAACCATTAAAAATAATAAGGGCTTTATAACAATATTTATTAAGTAGAAAAATCATAAAATAATTGTTCACAACTATAATCACAACTACACAAAAGTATATACATGGAGGCTAGAAAAGAAAATGTAAACTGAAATTGCTTTTATTTGGAGGGTTGCTTGCTTTTGCTTTTTGACAACAACATAACCTTGAATTCCTGACTCTCCATCTCCCAAGAGCTGTTGCCACCATGCCAGGTTTATGTGGTGCTGGTGATCAAACCTCATCCATGCTAGCAGGCACTCTACCAACTGAGATACATCCCCAATCTGACACTTTTTTAGATGCCCAGCTCAGTTTTTTAATGCTATTGTAGGAGGAGGGCCAGGTGAAGATTAAACTATCAGTTTCACAATACTGTATTTTCAATACAGAATAGCAATCTCTGGGGTCACCACATCACCAGCACCTTGTTGTCGTCCCCCACCCCCACCCTTCTGTGGGTTCTGAATTCTATCATGCCCCAGAGCAATCACTCAGGAGGAACAGCTTGACAAATAGCATTATTTACCCACAGAGGCCTTCTTGTACCATTGTCCAATACGGTTTCAGGCTATGGCACTTCATTCATACTAAATGTATTTGTGTTCATCTTTCTCAAGAAACTGAAATAATAGAGTACAACCTATGGTAGAAATGAGGACATACCTAAGAAATCTATTTTGACTTTTCTCTAAAATAACTGCTGTCACATCATCCCTACTGAACTTATTAAAAATACTTCAAGAGACTACAAAACAATTTGATTACAAATCAAAACACTGAAAAGAACAAGGAGCAATTTTTTTTTTTTTTTTTTTTGAGGTAGAGTCTCGATCTAGCCCGGGCTGAAGGAGTAGGTTTTTTGTTTTGTTTTGTTTTGTTTTTCGAGGTAGGGTCTCGCTCTAGTCCAGGATGACCTGGAATTCACTATGTAGTCTAAGGGTGGCCTTGAACTCACAGCAATCCTCCTACCTCTGCCTCCCAAGTGCTGGGATTAAAGGCATGCGCCACCACGCCTGGCCTAAGGAGTAGTTTTTTTAACATAGCTTCTGAGTAAGTACAGGACAGTGTGCTCATACATGCCAAGTACAGGTTCAACTCCTTTCATCTCAATGTCACATTAAAATATACGCTGAATCCCTGACATGGCCCCATTCAATGACAACACCATTCAAATAGAAAGTGTATGTTCACACCACACACAGGCCACCAAGGAACTAGAGATGTGAATAAGATGTTTTGTTTGCTTTACAGACTGTGTTCAAATATCTCCTGAAAGTGAGAAAATCATTTCGAGCTATGGCTGACATTTCGCCATGCCCTGAAACATACAGGAGATTACACCTAACAGTGATTCTGAAAATACTGACAATCACTGGTTCAAAACATACAGCTAATGAGTGCAAATGCCCCAGGAGCTGCAGTACAAATCACAGTGCCTAAGGAAATTATCACTTCAACCAAAGGCAATGTCATCAAAACTAATTAATGATCCATACTTGGCTGATAGCAATGTTACTGAATTGATAGTTTAGGTATCAATTGCAAAGATTGAAGGAAGACAGCAGCAATGGCTACTCCATACTAAAGGCTGATGACTGCTATTTAACAAGGGGCAGAACAGCAGTCTGGCTCCTTTCTCTTTGTCACCATGTAGGTACTCCTATAATCACTGCCAACAGAAGGGTTAACAACACAAGCCCAGTGGCAGCTAAGCATGTGCTCTAAGTGTCTCACACTGGTGAGAAGTTCACCAGTGACTTCAAAATCTTCAGAATATGAAGATGAGCTACCCTCGGCTGCCTGTTGCTACTATCAGTGCTGGTGTACTTATACAAAAGCAGACACTGTGAGAAAGAAACTCATAGGCAGAAAATGGAACAAGAGAAAAATTCCCAAAAAGAAAGTAAAATTTCCAAAAGTGAATGAACAAAGAAAGGCTGAAAAAATGAAGCCTGCTGCCAAAGCTTAAACTGTTTCCTCCCTTAGGATGAGAAGAGAGTTTGGGGAAAGCATCTATGTTCACTGCCAACTCACTAAGGGTTCTTGGGCATCAAGCCTCATTTGGTGTAGAACCAATGCCAATCTGCCCAAACCACTTCCAAGAAAGCCCAGCCACGCTGTATCACCATACCTGAGCCAGCTCCTTAACACGCTTCTCCAGGGGTGTTGGCAGGCCTTCAGGGAGGGAGGAGGGCTGCCTGAACTCCTGGTCCAATCCCACCCCAAGGGAATCACTTTCATCATCCATGTCTCGGAAGGGGCTTCCTTCTGGAGACTCACTGAGCAAATGCTCCAAGTCCAAATCTGTCAATGAGTCCATGGCAGTGGCAGCCTGGAGCAAGTCGTTGTCAGAAGTAGAGCCAAAAAGTGAAAGCAAGGGGTCAGAGGCACCCTCCAATTCCCTCAGGCCCTGAGCCTCTGTTGAAGACATAGTTATAGGCTTATGTTCCTCCTCCCTCTTTTTCTGAGCCTCTTTCTCCTTCTGAAATTTCTTTAGCATTTCTTTAACACTTAGCGCTCCAGAGTACTTCTTCTTCTTCTTTTCCTTACTTGCATTGAGGGCTGTGAAACTGTAAACAAGAGGGAACCTGGTCACTTAAGCTGTAGGACCCTCCACAAGAGGGTCCTACTCAAGAGGCCTTCACCCTTGCTTCTAGGGAAGGGTCTCCATGGAAGCCTGTCAATCCACCCTGATAGCATGCTTGCCTCTTCTTGGCATAAGGAGTTTGCTCTTGCTGGACCAAAGCTTGAGGGTGAATACAAGTTAGCAATACAATGTCATATAATGCTAAATATCGGGTGAATTTTCTTTCATCTTTTAAAATATTTTAAAAATTTATTTGTAAAAGCGGGGGGGGGGGTGGTAATGTATAGGCATGCCAGAGCCTCTAGCCACTGCAAATTCCAGATGCATGTGTCACCCTGTGCATCTGGCTTTATGTGAGCACTTGGGACTTGAACCCAGACTGTTAGGCCTTGCACGCAAGTACCTTTAACTACTGAGCCATCTCTCCAGTCCTCCTTTATTTTTATTTGTGTGTGTATGGACACACATGAACTCCAGACACATGTGCCACTTTTTGTGTCTGGCTTGCAAAAAAGGATGAAGAGCAAGAAAAGTATTTCAAGGAAGAAAGTAGGAGTGCAGAGAACAGCAGCAACCTGAAGGCAGCTGGGGTGAGACTGAATAAGAAGGAGGTGTGGCCATAGAAGACAAAGGAACATAGTAGACAAAAGTGGGTCAGAGAGGAGTGCTGAGAAAACAACGAACATCAGCACTCTCACGGTGATAGAAATAGCTGCCAACATTGAGAGAGGAACAGTGCTGGCTGACACAGAAATGAGCACAGTCCTTTCAGTAGCAGGAGGTAGAAAGAGAGCCAGGGCCAGGCCCTGCAGCCTCTTCTGAAGCTGTGTGTGTTGGGGGTGGGGGAGGAAGAAGGTCAGCTTGTGTGTCCTGCCTTCACAGGTCAGACTTGTATCCTAGCGAAAAGCTGTTGCCTCTCACCCAGTTTTGGAAAACTTGGACTTCTTTGATTTCTTCTCTTTGTCATAAGTATCATCTTTTTTCTTCTTCTTTATCTTCTCACCACCTTCCTTCAACTTCCGCTTCTGAGAATTAAAGACAAGGCACAGTTACAAGGCTCCCTAACTCAAGGAACACGTACACTGCACAACAATGGCCTGCTCTGCCCAGGGCATGACTTGAAACCTGTCTTGTTTTCTTCATCAACAAAAAAGCTTTAATTCAAAGAAGTCCCTGTGTCACAAACCCATAGCATTCCTATCAACTGCCTCTCCTGGAGACACCCAGACTGGAGATCACAATAACCATTTTGAAACCTGATTTAGAATGGGCTGCAGGTGGGCACTACCTCTCATTTGAAACAATAGGCAATGGTATGCAGACCTTAAAATATGCTCAGCCTAAGGCTAGTTGCTTTTCAGTGTGTGACAGCTCTAGGAACTAAAATCCTCTGTAAGTCAATAGTAGAGGACCATCAAGGGCAGGGCACACTCTCCCACTCCATTCCTTCACTGTTCTCCCCACCTTGAAACCACAAGATATGACCCTGCTCAATTTACTGGAGCGTCTGTGATGTGGAGACAGTGACTAAGGACTACCAGGTTCACATCATGCTGATCCTTTCCTCCAGCCTCCTGAGCCACCTAAGCTGTCACACATTCTGGAATCATCCATGGATCTCACAAGATCACATCGAAAATCATTTTGGAAATCTGAAAGTAAGCATGTTCTAACCTTTGGGGATTTTTTCTTCTTTTCTTTAATAAAGTCATCCTCAGATTCCGATGCTTGTCTAAACTGAAGGGTTCCAGAGTTAATGTAAAAACCTCCATACTTCGTGGTCAAAGAAGCAGGAACAAGTTCATCATACTGAAAGGGGAAAACATACTATTAGCTCCAGGTTCTGGTTCTATGGCCCACATATGCAAAGTGCCGTTCATGAGAGGTGACTATAATTTCCTGTCAATCTTCAGACAGCATGCTGACATCCTCCTCCCAATCACCAATGTATGAGCTACTAGGTATTGTAGTGAGAAGAGGTCATGATTTTCAGATGAAAGAACAAAGGCCTAATCCAGGTTGCTTCCAAACTCATGTCAGTGTTGATGTTTTAAACAGCATGCTGCGCAAGCCCAGCCCACTTCCCAGCCACTGTCCTGTCACGCCTTCATTACCACTCACCGCCTCAGAGTTATCGATGAAAGAATCTGATTCATCATAACCATACCCCATATCAATCAAATCCTGTATTCGGTCTTTTCTACGCTTCTTTCCACCCTGAAATTTAAAAGCAAGAGGTGACATGCTTTTTACAAATATACTGAATGAAATCCTTCCTTGAGCTTTCATCAGCTAGTGATTAAAAATTGTAAAGTACTGAAAAGTCAGTCTCTCTATCTCTTATGTGCGCATGCACATCAAAACCTCCTTCCCTAAAGACCTTTAAAAATAGGGTGGCACACACCTTTAATCCCAGTATTTGGGAGGCAGAGGTTAGGAATATTGCTGTTTGAGGCCAGCCTGGAACTACAGAGTGAATTCCAGGTTAGCCTTGGTTAGAGTGAGACTCTACTTCAAACAAAACCAAATGAGTGTATCTATAGCTACATAAAATGGCCTCAAACAAAAGTATGAACTAAATTGTGTCTTACACTTTGTAACAAAATACATCCTTTAACAGGGTAACAGGTATTTATTCACATATTTACTCACACACTAGCTCCTACCATACAAGAGGTTCTTTACCTTAATCTAGGAAATAGCTGTATTTTGTTTTCTGAGCACTACCATTTATTTCCAGAACACTGCTGACAACACAAGAATCTACTTAAGGAACATGCCAAAGCAGAGAGACCGCACATCTAATGTGGTTGCTGCCTTGCCCTACAAAGAAATCTTACATATTTTTCTTCAAATTTCCGTGCAAGGGCCTCCACTTTATGCCTTTCCTTTTCTTCATCATTGAAAGGATCCAAGACATCTTTTTTCTGTAAAGAGATCATTCCACAAAAAATAAGTCACAAAAAAGTCACACTCCTGGTCATAGAACCTTCACTGACTATTCAATACCTTTAAATTTCAGAATAAAAAGTATTATTCAGAAGATAGAATACATGCTACCATGCCATTAGTTTATATTATTTAAAAATAAAATTTAAGCCAGGCGTGGTAGCTTGTACTTGTAATCTCAGTGACTGAGGAGGCTGAGGCAAGAGGACTGAAAGTTCTAGGCCAGCCTAAACAACCTAGTGAGACCCTGTGTCTCAACCTAAGATGAAAAAGAACTAAAGACATAACTCAGTGGTACAGTTCTTGCTTAGCATGTGCAAAAGCCTTGGCTTCAACACCAGCACCACACATATCAAAAATGTAAAATGCCCATTCATGTAATTCACAAAAAATGATTAAGTATCTAAAATGGCCTATCACAGCATTAGAGACTATGTGGCTTTAAATTCAACCAAGGGCTTTAGTTCGAAATGCTCAATGTCTACAGAACTGTGTTCAATTGAATTGACTCTAAAGCATTCTAAGGAGAGAGAGAGGGGAGAGACAGAAAGAATGGGCAGGCCAGGACCTCCAGCCCCTGCAAAGGAACTCCAGATGCATGTATAACTCTGTGCATTTGGCTTTATGTGGGTACTGGGGAATCGAACTGGGGTTGTCAGGCTCTGTAGGCAAGTACCTTAACTGCTGAACCATCTCTCCAGCTTTCTTATGTTTGTTTTCTTATTTTTTTAAATATTTTTATTTGTTTGCAAGCTGGGAAAGACAGAGAGAATAGGTGCTCCAGGGCCTCAAGCTGCTGCAGACCAACTTCAGGTGCATACACCACTTTATGCATCTGGCTTTACGTGGGTACTAGGGAATTGAACTTGGGTCCTTAGGCTTTGCAGGCAAGTGCCTTAACAGCCCTCTTATTTTTTTGATCAAGCAAACTTTCTGTAGTTGGGCCTTAAGCTTCACAGGCATAAAATTTTAATCTTAGTAAGTCTTATAACAAATATGCTAAGACTGCCAAGTATACCAAAAACACAGAACTGGATGCTTGTTTAAAAACAAAACTCTCTTGGCCAGGTGTGGTGATGCATGCCTGTAATCCCAGCATTTGGGAGGCTGGGACAAAATAGAATTTTCTAGGTCAGCCTGGGTTATATAGTGAAGCCTTGTCTCCAAAAACAAACAAAAAAGAAAAAAGGAGGGCTGGAGATATTATTCAGTGGTTAAGGCACTTGACTATAAAGCCTTAGGACCTGGGTTTGATTCCCAGTACCCATGTAAAGCCAGATGCACAAAATGGTGTCAGGAGTTCATTTGCTAGAGGCCCTGGCATGCCCATTCTCTCTCTCTCTCTCTCTCTCTCTCTCTCTCTCATAAATAAATTTTGTACATATCAGCTTTAAAAAAATCCCTTATTCCCATTTCTATCAGAGCTCCTCTGCCCATAAAAAATCAGTTGTGTAACTTATAGCAGCTTCTAATATTTCTACAATGATCACATACTTGAGTGCTTAAATTAACTAAAAATCTCACCAATTTTGAGTATTACTAGATTCAATGTGAACTCAATGCCTCACAAACACATCTTTCAGTAAGTATTATTTCCTGACTGAAGGTCCAGCTCTGTCCAAACAGCGTACTGGATGTTAAGTGCTCCTCAGTCAAAGCTCTAGGGCTTCCATCACATTGTAACTTCAGTTACTTATGTTCCTAGAATTCTCCTATCTACAAATTTGCAAAAATCCATGAGGATGAGACAGTCTTTCCCATCTTTATATAATCATATAGTTCACACTACATGTGAGATGTAGCCTAAATGAATCAATGTGTAAATATATGAGATTAGGGCTGGAGAGATGGCTTAGCAGTTAAGGCTCAATTGCAAAGCCTAATGACCCAGTTCATTTCCACAGTACCCATGTAAAGCCAGATGTACAAAGTGGTGTATGCATCTGGAGTGCATTTGCAGTGGCTGGAGGCCCTGGTATGCCCATTCTCTCTCTCTTTCTTTGCATCTGTCTCTCTCAAAATATTTTTAGATTTTTATATATATATATATATATATATATATATATATATATATATATATATATATATATATATTAAGTTATATTATCCAAGACCTTAAGCATAAGTATACTTTAACACTGCAGAACAGACCCACATGCCCACATGACCCAGGAGTTCTACAAAGTAAGTCCCAGAGTATATCCCCTAAAACGGAATCTAAAATTTAACTGCATATGTTCCATGCATTTTTTTTTAAATAGTGAAAGTAATATGGAGCCCCCAAAAAAGTGAGTTCAGCACTTGAGTTCTAATTTCAGTTGTCTGACCATTTGGTTGGAGCCCATAAATGTAACAAACTCCTGCTACTGTCTCTTCCTCTCAAGAAAGCGGATAACATCCCTACTTTGCAAAAGGAATTGTAAAAAATTTGAAATTATTTCTCGTCCTGCCTACTGGCCCTTATACAAGATGACCCTTGCTATAGGTTCACTGGCTTCCATTCCACCAATCAGATCTCAATCGAGAAAATACATTTTGCCAAGAGTGGTGGCACACGCCTGTAATCCCAACACTTGGAAAACGTGAAACTGAGGCCAGCTTAGTCTATATAGTAAGACCCTGTCTCAATCCCTGTCCCTCACAAAAAAGAAACCAAAAACACATTTTTAGCTAGGTGAGGCGGTACATATCTATAATTCCAGCAGTCAAGAAAAAGGTAGGCACAATAAGATTGGAAGTTCAGGGTCATCCTCAGCTAGTCAGCCTGGGGTACATGAGATCCTGCCTCAAAAAACCTACACATTTTTCTTTTAAGAAACATGGTGAGAACTACTTCTGACCAATCACACTTCCCTCAAACAGCCCAAATATGAATCAGATAGAGTATGTGGCACTGAAATACACTGCCAAAAACTTTACCAGCAAGATCTCATTCTACCCTTAGTCACAATAGCTTGTAAAGCCAGGCGCTGGCTGGACCCATCTCTGTTTTACTAAGAGCCCAGAGACCAGAATGCTACAAGTGTGGCCCTACTTTGTCTTGTATACAGTAGGCACTTTAAAAAAATGCCTTTCACCTAGCTCCTACTCCTGCTCCATGATTTCATCCACATGAAACATAAAAACAAGCAAAACTGGTCCTGACTGCCAGTGATTGCCTGTGAGGGAGGGAGAGGGTTTCTGGTCTCCTAGGAAATGTATTTTGTGATGCAGGTGCAGTATGTACACTTATTACATGCACTGTTTTCATGTGTATGACTCAATTAAAACTTTTTGGCTGGGTATGATGGAAAAATGTATAATCCCACCACTCAGGAAGCTGAGACAGAGGATTTCAATTTCAAAGCCAGCCTGGATAAGACCCTGTCTCAAAAATATAAAATAAAAATTATTTAAATGTTAAGTGTTTAAGATGAACTATAATAGTTTAAGCTGGGTGACAGGCACATGGGTGGCACTTACAATAACTATGCTTTTAGTCATGTTTGAAAGTTCCCTATGGAAAAATAAAAACAAATCCACTAAGTAAAGCAATAGATCACTTAAAAACATTTTAAAGAAGAGGAGGGAGGAGGGCTAATCAAAATTTTTAAATGTTATGAATAAGCCATATGGAAACCTACTTCTTTGCTAATAATATATATTTAAGTGAGAGAGTATGTTTGAACAGAAGTATCCTGTGAGGGTGGACAATGTTGTACCCAGAAGCCAAAGATTGTTATTAGGAAAATTTCAGCAATGTTGTGTCCCCAGAAGCCATAGATTGTTACTAGGAAAATTTCAGTGTCAGGGGTGGGATACCTTCCATCAAGTTGTTGGCCAGGGAGGCCCCTGATGCCCCCAAAACATTACAGGTTATTGCCAGGGCTCTTGGTTGCCCCACCAGAATTAGATGGTAAAAACCTATTGCTGAAGACTTCATATGCTGGGGCTGCAGGTCACTGAGAAATCAAGCTGAAGTTGAACTGGAAGCCTCCTCCTCCCTATTAACTAGTTGTCAGAATGCTGGAGCCATGCAGCACTCAGCCTTTGAGAGGAGAAAAGTCATCAATGGTCTTAACCAGAAGCTGGAGATATGGCTCAACAGTTGCAGGTACTTGCTAGCAAAGTCTGATAGCCCAAGTTCAATTCTCCAGTACCCACATGAAGATAGATACACAAAGTGACACATGCATCTGGAGTTCGTCTGCAGTGGCAGGAGGCCCTGTCACACCCATATTTCCTTCCTTCCTTCCTTCCTTCCTTCCTCTCTCTCTCTCTCTGCTTGCAAATTAAAAACATTTTAAAGTTTTTAAGAAATCAAACTGATTTTCAAATATCTTGAAGGCTACAAGCCAGTTCTTACCAAAATAGTATTTTTTTAAGTTTCTCCAATACAGAGGAAGAAACTATCCAGGATATTGCTGCTTAGGAGACATAAGCAATCTCTTCTGTCTGTCCTTTCACCAGACAGAAAGGAATAGCTTTGGAAAAAAGGGGCTTCCGGTATTGCAACAGTCAAGGACTAATCTTACCTCTATGCCACAGTAACAACCTTGGCATGAAAAACTGAGTTGTATCTTGTACTTATATAACTAGCCATGGATATGCCATACACTTTTCTCTAGCTGAGTCAGGAGAATGATGCCTGAAAGAATTCTCTCCCCCCATGACCAGTGGCAAGACCATTTAAACTTGTGCTTGCTTTGGATGAGTGACTCATCTTGGGGCAACCTAAGCATCTATAGTTTTGCTTCCCTGCTATGAAAGTCCATGTGCAGGTGCTAACACTTCCATGTTAGGTTATGTGGAGGGACTCTGGGGCCACTGGAATGTACCTTATCTCCAGGCTGAAGGCCTTTCACCTTCCCTCGTATATTCTTCACCAGCTCTGGGTAGAAGAACTCTGGACAGCGTTTGTGATCTGGCTCAAAGAGGGTGAGTGTAATTCGAACAGCAGCTGCAGCTGGCTCACAGTCCTGATGCTGCTCTGCTGCCCCAACCTCCTCTTTCCTGGACTTCTTCAAAAATGCGGGATTTAGAGAACCTGGGAGAGAGGTGAACTGGACCCTGTGGGGCTCCGACATGGCTACCAACAAGTCTCAGTAGGTGTCACTGCATGGCTTCTGTTAACAGTGAAAAGAAAGGTCAGGTCAAACCAACATGACAAAAAGACATTTTCCTGTTCAGTTATACAAAGTTTTAAAGAATTTCACTGCCTAGCAGAATCCATTAATAAATTTATTATAATTGCTATTTATTGATATTTTTATTTAAAAAATTCATTGTAAATACAAAAATTTTCATAAGTACTTGGAACTCACCCCAAATCACATGACTCAAGTCAAAGACCTATTTAAATATTTCTAACCAAGTTTCATGACACATTTTAATATTTTGAAATAAAAGTTCATCTTTATTTTTTGTTTGTTTTTTCAAGGTCGGGTCTCGCTCTAGCCCAGGCTGACCTGGAATTCACTCTGTAGTCTCAGCATGGCCTCAAACTCACAGCAATCCTCCTACCTCTGCCTCCCGAGTGCTGGGATTCAAGGCGTGCACCACTACGCCCGGCTTCATCTTTATTCTTTTAAAAATAATAAAACTAGGTCTGGAGAGGTAGCACAGCAGTTAAAGGCACTTACTTGTAAAGCGTGATGGCCTGGGTTAGATTCCCCAGTACCCTTGCAAAGCCAGATGCACTAAGTAGCCACATGTGTCTGGAATTCAACTGCAGTGGCAGGAAGCCCTGGTGTGCCCATACTCTTGTCTGCCCCTCTCCCTCTCTCTCAAATATATATAAATAAATAACCTGGTTCTTTTCACAAATGACTCCTATTTGTTATGTCTAGAAAGCCCTTTTTCAACCAGGTCCTATAAATTTACCTCTACACTCTTTAACAGATGTGTTTTTCACATTTAGCTCTTTAATTCAAGTTAAACTTACTACACTCTAACTTGGTTTCTCCCTAGCACCAATCATTAGATAAACTTCCTGTCCATGGCATATTTTAATATCTTGAATTAAAAGTTATCCCAGCACTCAGGAAGCAGAGATAAGAGGAACATAGTGAGTTCGAGGCCACCCTGAGACTACATAGTGAATTCTAGGTCATCCTGGGCTAAGCGAGACTACCTTGAAAAACCAAAAACAAAACAAATTTCACCTTTATTTTTCAAAAAAAGAATAATTGACTTTTCTAGCCCATTTATTTCAGATCAAATATTATTTTAGTATCATTTTGGCAAGTTTCCCTCAAAATGTCACTGCACTCTGCTTTCAGATTACTCACAAGTACAAATTAATTCAGGAAAATGTGTATATATTCATATATATGTAGATGTATTAGTACATCCAATGTCTTCTTCTCACCATTAGAAAGTGACCTGAGGGCTGCAGAGATGGCTCAGAGGTTAAAGGCACTTGCTTGCAAAGCCTGACAGATTGAGTTTGATTCCCCAATACCCATGTAAATCCAGATGCACAAAATGACACATGCATCTGAAGTTTGTTTGCAGAGGCAGAAGGCCCTAGCGCACACAATTAATATTTTCTCTCTCTCTTAAACAAATAAATGACTATTAATAAGGTGATCTGGCCAGGCATGGTGGCGCAGGCCTTTAATCTCAGCACTCAGGAGGCAGAAGTAGAAAGATCACAGTGAGTTCAAGGCCAGCCTGGTCCCCAGTATTCATGTAAAGTTAGATGCACAATGTGGCCTACATATCTGGAGCAGCAAGAGACCTTGGCTTGCACATTCTAATATATAAATATATATTTGTTTGTTTGTTTTTCGAGGTAGGGTCTCGCTCTAGCCCAGGCTGACCTGGAATTCACTAGGTAGTCTCAGGTTGGTCTCAAACTCTTGGTGATCCTCCTAGCTCTGCCTCCCGAGTGCTGGGATTAAAGGTGTGCGCCACCACACCCGGCAAAATATTTTTTAAAAGCCAAAAATTATGCAAAAATTATTGACATTTGTATCTAAGGTAGCCCCCAGGAACTATATTTTTTTGTTGTTGTTACTGTAGCTATATTCTTTTTAACTACTCTCCTTTCAAAATGGTTACTGATGAAACAGAAAAACTAACTTGTGTATGTTAATTTTATAACTGATACCTTCACTAAATCCATGAAGGATTTTTTTTTCCAAAATAGGCAGTATTCTCATACATAGAAATTAGAATTGTGCCTGTCATCTTCTGAAAAATCACAGTGATTTTTGTTTCCTGTCTTATTGCATTGGCTAGAATTTCCAATAGACGACAGCAAACAATGTAACAGGAATGTCTCTAGATCTAATAAAAAGATTCCTATCTTTTGGTCAAGTCGTTACAATAGCTGTCAGTTCTACAAACACTCAAAATTACTAAATTAGAAACACATGTTGACTTGAGTTTTGCGGGGGTTTTTTGGCAACCTTACACTTTAAACAGTCAGCTGATCTTTAAAAGAATGCACACGCATGCGCGTGTGCACACACACACACACACACACACACACACACACACACAGTGAAAAAGACAGTTACTGCAACTAATTCCTAGTGCTTCCGAGAAGCTGATTTCCAGAGAAAAGCCAGACTGGGGGACAGACAACCCAGGAGCAAACCTGCCCAGCAGCCCACCCCCCAAGCGTGTGCACCGCGCGAGGCCCAAGGGAACGCCGGCGGTGACTCCAGCAAAGTCCCGACCTTAAGTCCTCGGGGTCGGGGCCGGGGAGAAGGGGACTCTGGGACAAACGTCAAGCTCACATCCCGGGAAGTTTGTTTGGCCGCCCTGCCCCCAGGCGACAACCAGCTCCCACGAGGCTGTCACCGGCCTTCCGGCTGTCACAACTTCTTACCGAGTGTCACGCAGTTCCAGCGAGGCTAAGGCGGGAGCCCGACCCCGACGGCCACACGCACCTTTGTCCCCAGCGCCGACACGGGCCGCAGACGTCCCCCCGCGGCGGTCCTCATGCCGGCCCCGGAGCCCGGGTAGCGGCGCGGCTAGCGGCCGGACTCCCAGCCTTGCCTGCGGGCGGGCGGAGAGCCCGTGCCGTGGCCCATGGCCGGGTCCCCGCCCGCACGTCAGCCGCGGCGACCCACGAGGAGACGGAGAAATGCCAACTCCACGTCCCGAGAGACACGGCGGGCGGCGCGCGGAGCGGCCCTTGGAGGGCCTGGGGAGCCAAGTCCCGGGCGCCGCTCCGGAAGCGCGGCGAGCGCGGCGTCCGGGACTCGAGGACACCCGGGGGCCTCGCGGCCCGCAGGCTTCGGACGGAGACGGGCTTCCAGGCCGCGCCGGAGTCCGTCGGGTTAGCACTCGGGCGCGGAGACCGGTGCTCTCCAGGCGCCTCAGGCTCAGGAAAGCCCAGGGCCCGCGCCCGACTAACGGCCGTAACGGAAACGCCGGGAAAGGGAAGAAAGCTGAGTCCAGCGCTCCCAGGACGGGACGAGTCACGAGGCAGGCTCCTCTCCGTGATCGGCCGGCCGCAGAGTAGCCGCCGCCGCCGCCTCGGACAAGCGGACGCTTCGTTGTCACGAGCCGGAGGGAGGGGGAAGGAGCCGTGAGTCTCAGGGGCTCCGGCGCGCCGAGATCGCGGTCCTGGAGTCACGTGCGGCTCGCCTGACCAATGAGCAGCGGTGGGCGCGGTGACGTCACGCCATCGGCGTGGCCGATGACAGCCGGCCTCGGTCACGTGGTCAAGCCCACTCCAATGGGCGGCGCCCGAGCGACCTGAAGTTCCCGGCTGCCCGTGCGGCGGCGGTGGTTGGGTGGTAAGATGGCGGCTGTGAGTCTGCGGCTCGGCGACTTAGTGTGGTGAGTCCCGAGCGGTCGGGTCCGGGAGAGATGCTTTCGCGAAGCGGCCTCACGGGTGTCAGGGTTCCCGGCCGGTCCGGAGCTGCTTCACAGCACGCTCCTGGTCACGGAAGGAAGGGAAGAAATGGTGCCGACGCTGCGAACGACGCCGGGCGGAAGGAAGGGGCAGTCCGGCCCCGGGGAGACTGAGGCCGAGGGGGTCCGCGGCGGTCCCGGCTCCGAACCCGGAGGCCGCAGGCTGCGCCCGGGTCCCGGACGCCGGCGGGCGGCCACCGCCGAGGCAACCCCGCCCGGCTTCGCGCGGCTCCCGAGCTCGCCGGGGGAGTCCCCGGGGGCTCGGTAGTGGCTCCTGGGGAACCCGGGGAGCAGAGCCGGCAGCACCCGCGCTCCCTCCGTGCGCCGGCCGGGTCTCCGCCGGGGGTGTCGAAACCCCTCGGACGGGGACTTCTCTTTCGGCACCAACCGGCGGCTGAGCGGTGGCCATTGCCTTTCGGAGTCGGTTCCCGTGTCCCTCCCGGACTCCTCCGGGATCGAGACTGGCCCGTGTCTCGTTCCTCGCTGCGCAGTTTGTTTCCGGGCGGAGGGGAAGGCTTGTCAGAGCCGAGAGCAGGGCAGGCGGGGCTCGGGGTGAACGAGGGCTGCAGACCCGCGCGGCTCCGTGTTCCCTGCCAGTGGGAGAAGTGCGTGCAGAACTCCATCGTGCGCTCCCCCGCCGGCTTGGGGTCCCCCTAGAAGGCCGTGTAGGAAGTCCGGTCGGTTTGCCAGCTTTTCTGGGTCTCAAAGCGCCAGCGGAGATTTAGGAGTATGAATTGCATGTTGAGTGGGTTGAAGGAGATGGACTGGCTTTTCCAGGGCATGTTCTGACTCTTTGTATTTTCTCTAGGGGGAAACTCGGCCGGTATCCTCCCTGGCCGGGAAAGGTGAGTGCCTGGATACTCGGGGTACATATCTGAACTGGAGTTTGAGGATGTAGGGTATTATACAGTGAGTTAAACTGGGCCTGTGCAGATAACACTCAGATTTTGTTTTTTTCTTCTGCTGTGTCAGTTTGAAAAGGTAATATAAACATAACGTAAGCCAGATCACTTAATTTGCAGTAATCACATATTTTTTTTGGTGGTTTTGTTTGTTTGGGTTTTTGTTGTTGTTTTTCAAGGTAGCATGCTTTTTGAATCAAAAATGGTTTGTGAAATTTGTTGTTTTAAACCCTGGAAATTAATTTTAATTTGAATGTACCTATATATGCTTAAATTCAACAAAAAGAAGAGAAAATAAATTCTCCGGGAAAAGAGAAATCTAAATGTAGGTTAGTGAAAAACCAAAGTATTTTTGTCCCAACTAAGTTTAACTCTTCTTCCCCTTACCATATGTGCGGCCCCAGTGCATCTTTACAGAAGTTGGCATTCCAGATTTTGCATGAGGTGATAGCTTTCCAATTTCGGATTTTATGTCCTCCCTAGGAATCCAGGAAATGTCTTTAGACTTTTTGCAATATGGTGTTTTCTGTGCCTGGGTTGTCCTTTATTTTTACTATTTCCTGTCTCAACTCCCCCCCACACACTTTTTTAATTGTTACTATCTCAATTCTGTCTGTACCAAAAGTATTTTTAAGAATGTTCTTTACATTTCTTCACTGATAACATGTCACATGGAGAGGTTGGTGTTAGTTATAACTGCTATACTGTATCTACTAAACACTGTGCTACATATCAGCTACAGATCCTCTAGAATATTTGCACATTTTTACACATCTCATAGAAGAGTGCCAGTGTAGACTGACAAGTAGGAAGCCTTTGGTTCTTTTAATACATACTGCTTTTCTTTCTTTCTTCCTTTCCTTCCTTCCTTCCAGCTCACTTGGAGTTGTGAAAGATTAGTTTTCTGGTAGGCTGTGGTGTGGTCATCAAACATTTTTTCCACCTTTCATCCTCTAGATTGTTAATCCACCCAAGGATTTGAAGAAACCACGTGGAAAGAAATGTTTCTTTGTGAAGTTTTTTGGAACAGAAGATCAGTGAGTAGTATTCCCTGAAAGTTCATGTTGCCTTTGGGAGTGGGTTTCCATGTCTGATTTGCTGTGGGAACATTCTGAGGGTTCTTAGTTGTGACTTCTTGTGGTGTGTGAGAATGGCACATCACTCTGGTTTCATACCTAAATAAAAGGTGCTATTCTCGTCTGGCAGAAATAGTTCTGGGATTAATAACAGTGTCGGGTACGAATTAGAGTACATCACCTTCTGCATGTAAGAATCCTGTTAAATAGTTTCTTACATTTTGTTGACCCCATCAGCAGTTACTTTTATAAAAGCCATGTTTGGTCTCTCTCTCTCTCTCTCTCTCTCTCTCTCTCTCTTTCTCTCTCTCTCTCTCTCATTTTTATTTAAAAATAATTTTTTTGTAGCTGGGCATGGTGGCACACGCCTTTAATCCCAGCACTTGGGAGGCAGAGGTAGGAGGATTGCTGTGAGTTCAAGGCCACCCTGAGACTACATAGTGAATTCCAGGTCAGCATGGGCTAGAGCAAGACCCTACCTCGAAAAACCAGAAAGGAAGGAAGGAAAGAAGGAAAAGAGGGGAAAGAAAGAAAAGAAAAGAAATTTTTGTGTGTGTGGTCCTAGGAATGAAACTCGGAGCCTTGCCCATGCTAGACAGGCCCTCTAACACTGAACTACATCCCTGGCTGATTCTCTTTTAATGACCATGGTCCATTCATGACTAAGATTTATTTATCTTATTAAAGTAATCATTTAATTCTGTTCTCTTTTGATCATTTTGATTTTTGTCAAGGTAAGGTCTCATTCTAGCTCAGGCTGAGTGGAACTCACTCTGTAGCCCCAGGCAGGCCTTAGAACACACAGATCCTCCTACCTCAGCCTCTGGAATACTGGGATTAAAGGTGTCCACCACCGTGCCTGGCTCCTTTTCTTTTTCTTTTTTTTCTTTTTTTTTTTTTTTTCCTTTTTTTTGTAAAACCAAGTAACTTGCTGTGACATTGTAATTAATTGCAAAGCCTTGTTATGGTGTCTGCTAACTTGGTGGGATCCAGGACCATTAATTTGAGCATATTTGACTTTACATAAGGCTGTATAAGTCTCGCTGAGGTGAAGAATGTGTATTAACTTGGAAGTTGGTGAATCTAGCTATGTAGCTTGATCTCTTTAATTGTATTTCTGTTTATGAATATTGTAAGAAGATGTAACATAGCTTTGGGAAAAAAAAAAAAGGATGCTTCTGCTAAATCTAACACTGACAGCCAAAATACTAGTTCTTAGAAAGCAATATATAATACTATTTATGAAAGTCCCTCATAATCTGTTTAACACATTCAGGAGTTTATGCTTCAGAAGGCTCTTCTGGGTTTCAGTTTACATAGAGTGTTGACCTTCACAATACAGATAGACCCCACCCCTGTTTTCATTTCACAGCCTATTTACCAGTCTTATGGTGGCAGTATTTCAAGGGAGTCACTACCCTGCGCTGGAGCAGAACCTCTGAAAGAGGGAATGTGGTTCTATTGCCATGGTTTCCTTGAGATTTTCCTGAAGTGAAAAACAAATGCTGCTTGTGTATGGTATTCTGTGGTGCTGGCACTGAAGGACCCTAAGAGAGCATGTGTCCTGCCTGCCAGGTGCTCAGTCAAGAAACAAGATGTGGTATCCACTGGAATTGTGTACAGAATGAGTGACACAGGTGGTTATGAAGGGGTTCTGGAGGAAGGATTGTGGAAGAGGCAAACTATGAATCCAGCTCTGGAAGATGAATAGAGTGTGAATGAGCAGGAATGGTAAGGGTGGAGTGGCTCCGTGAAGATAGGTGTCACTGGAAGAGACTCCCTGCCTGGGTGCCAGATGTTTAAGAATGACTGGCTCTATGAGTGGCTAAACTTCCAAGGGGCTTCCATGGCTAAATGAAGAATTAGACATGTCTAAAAGAAATAATGGGAATGCATTCATATTATTTAGGGTCTGACCCATTATATTTTTTTTAATGCTGAAAGATTAGATGAATTAAGTAGGTTCCCTATGTACAAGAAATACTAGTCATAAGATACAAGAAATGGGAGTTGAATAAACTTGAGCACTCAGCTAGGCAACAGGTACACCCAGTGATAAATGTAGACATAATAACATGCAGCTGCTGGTGGTGAAGGTGTGATTTCTGACAAGCTCTCTGGAGTGGAGTAAGCAAGTGAATACAGGGCATCTGCTAGGTATATCTTTAAACCTCTTAGCTCTCTTGATGGAGTTCCACATAAGAAAGCTGTTTAAGGACTGAGGGTGTAGCTCAGTAGTAGAGTATGGGCTTAGAATTCATGAGGCCCTAGATTCAATCCGTAGCACCCCCAAAGAATTAAAAAGTCCCTATGAGACATCCATGTTAATTTTTTTGTTGGTGGGCAGTTAACAAATGATATTAATTTGTAGCACTGCTCTGAAGGAGGAAATGCCTCTTCCTCAGTACTCAGTGTTGAGACAGGTTTTTTTTTTCTTTTTATTGTCCATAATGAGTTACATTATTTAATGGGCAAACGAGTTGTTATCCCCAGTTCCCCAATATCCCTCTTCCCCATCCCCGATCAGCTGGATATCCTCCTCTGTGGGCAGTCTGGATCAGTCCTTGGGGCTGGGGGCCATGGATAGCCTAGGAGTCAGCCCGGTTCTGCTGGCCCTAGTGTGTTGTTACTGAGGGGGGGGCCGTGTCTCTGGATATTCTCCCTCACCAAGGCTCTCACAATCTTTCCGCCCCCTCTTCTGCTCAGTTCACTGAGTCATGGTGGGTGAGTATTAAGGCTGCTTTAATGTTGAGAACTTAGGGGTCTTTGTGTTGAATATCATTGGTTTCTGTCTCACTGGCTTATCCTGTGTTGATTGAATGGCTGTGGTTGTGGGTCCTTTATTCATCCCATCATTCTCTGTGGGGTTCTATATGGATCCTCCACGGTATGACTGTGGTGGCTCATCTCTTGCTAGGATCTCAGCTATCGGCCTGTGGTTGGTTGGTAAGGTTGGATGGGCCACAGCTCTCTTGCTACATTCTGAAAGATACAAATACAGTCTCCATCGGGGAGTGAGATCAGTATAGGTTAACAAAGATACACCATTTATGTAAAACAGTGTGCCTCACCAGGAATCCTGTGTTTAGTGCAGTTCATGTTTCTAGGAGGATCGGATAGAACTAGTCAAGATCCAGAGAAGGGAAGGAGCCTGTCAGGCCTTTAACATGGGAAAGCACAGATTGAAAGGGCATGATGAGAATTATGAGCAGCTTCTGGCCTTCAGGAGTTCTGCTGGGGCACATGAGTAGAGTGTTGTGTGACTGTGTTCAAGACCTGCACTAAGACTCCTCTGTGAAGCACTTCTTGGGAGGTAGTTTACATTTTGGGTATTTAGAGCTGAGAACTACTTTCCGAAGGGCAAACTTATAAGTGAACATGGAAGAGGCTGGACTCTACCTCATCTTTAAAGCTAACATTGGGTGGAGCAGGTGTTGTATGATCCTGATCATTCTGAACCGAGGATTCAAGTGGTGAGTGAACCCTGGATAGGTGGGGCCTCACCAATGAGGACATTCTTATATTCCCCAAGGAATGAACCAGGATTCAGTCAAAGATACTCAGTTACAAAATGACACAGGGCTTAGGGAAAAAATAGTTAAAATTTTTTTGATATTACTAAAGGCCTTTATTAAAGAATACAAAGGTTAGCCCCTTGATCATGACATGATGATGCTAAAGTTTTAGACACCTGAGTTTTCTCTCTTGCCAAGACTTCTAACATCACATCGTGTCCCACTGTGAAGAGAGGCTCAGGCTCCATCAGCTCTCCAAGCCAATGGCCAACACAAACCTTCACAGTCCCCCCACACTAAGGAAACAGTAACTTCAGCATAGCATTGCTAACTCCATCATGTGAGCACAGTCAGGTGCAGGGTGTGTATCTGTTACAGAGTAAAAAGGTACTTGCAGCAACCCAGTGTTTCCATAGCAATTTCATGTCCCTTCTACCCTTTCAGAAAATGAACTGATTCTTCTGGTTCCTAGTTTTCCCACCAGAGGATGCTGAGAGACCAGGGAATATAGACTTAAGTGTAAAATGTCCAGGATCCTAGCCTCGGGTGCTTTTTACAAACAAGACACATTGAAGAAGGGACAGCCTGACTGGGTGAAATGTCTGAGTCAGTACTAAAAGTAACTCTTCTAGAAAAATCTGCTATGGTTATTGTTGAGAAGCACACTGGTTTGGAACCATGTGAACATCCTTTTCTCTTTTGACCTGGCACTAACTAACCCACTTGCCCTCTGCTGTGTAATGGTTGAAGAGTTGAGCCAAGTGGGTAGTGAGGACCAATGTTCTGGATATTTGACTGGCACAACAGTGTCCCTGTGCCAGGGATAGATGGTAGGTCTCCTAGAGAGCATCAGTTAGATTCTCTTCTCTCAGCAGTAGGAGCCCCTCCTGTCTGAATAGTGCCCCCCCTCAGCAGCTAATGGCATGCCATAATGAGCAAATGTCATGAAACCAGCCCACAGATGAGTCCTGTAGCTGGCACTTGGGAATGTTACCAAGCTCTAGAAACAAAGTACTCTAAATTGTTGTGTCTACAAGTCTGTTTTTTTTTTTTTTTTTTTTTTTTCCCCTGGTTTTTCGAGGTAGGGTCTCACTCTAGTCCAGGCTGACCTGGAATTCACTATGTAGTATCAGGGTGGCCTTGAACTCACGTTTATCCTCCTACCTCTGCCTCTGGAGTGCTGGGATTAAAGGCATGCGCCACCACGCCCCGCTACAAGTCTGTTTTGATATCTTCTTTTTTGTTTTTTTGTTGCTCTTGTCTTGAGACAGGGTCTCATGTAGCCCAACCTGATCTCAAACTCAACTAAGTACTGAGGCTGGCCTGTCCTGATTCTTCTGCCTCCACTTCCCACATGCTGGGATGCACAACCACACCTAGCTTTGTTTATGCCTTTAAGATAATCATTGCTGGAAATTGGCTGAGAAATATTATTTTTCACATGTGTGTACATGTGCACACTTGTTTTCTGGTGCCTCTGTAACACCAATTATCCTGGGTATCTTTCAGTGATTTGAAAACAGCAGAAATAGAGATTGTTTCAAAGTACTCTTCACCACATCCATATGGAGAAGGGAACCCATATATTCTGATAGCTCTTCTTTGTGTTTGCCTCTTGTGTGTTCATCTGTCATTTCGTGTCATCCCCATGACTTGTCATATGCCAACCCCCTCATCAAAGCTCTAGCTTAGGTCATTGTGTCTAACCACAGTGTATGGGGGTATCATGATTTTTTGACTTGGGAAGTTTTTGAAAATGTTAATTTTTTTAGTTCAGTTGGAGTAATCCAAGAGTTGCTTAATGACTGGTTTGTTTTCTTTTTGAAGAGTCTATAGGAAGTGTGTCAGGATACCCGAGTAAATTGGCTGCTGTGGGCTATGTCACATCAACTGCAAGGAGGAGCTTCCCATTATAACAAACCTCCAAACCAGGAAGTCAGGGGGAACACTGAGCAGCCCATGGTCTACATAGAAGCCTTTAGTCTTGATCAGTGTAGTTTTTTTTTTTTGTTGTTGTTGTTGTTTGTGGGGTTTTTTTTTTTGCCTCCCCCCCCCAAAAAAAAAAGTCATACTGAAAAGAGTGAAGTGGTTCTATTCACCCCCACTGCTTGGCTGACCAGGAAGACTAGCTTTTTGGGGCATGCCATTTAAGATCCTGATATGGGATCAAGAAGCTGTGTGTTCCTTTGCACAGCTGGTATCTTGTTAGACACTATACGTACTGCTTTGCCTGTTTTTTTCCATGGTTCTAGATACCTTAAGGGACATTCTATTTCTTTCTCTGTAATGGCCTCATGGATTGCTAGTTAGCTTATTTTCTGGCATTTACTACCACAAGAAATGTATAATTAAATTAAGCCTCATATTAAGACACCGCCTGAGTGAGCTTGCTTTTTCTGACTTTCTAACCCACAGCACAGTGGACAGAAAGGTACAATTTCAGCCGGGTGTGGTGACGCATGCCTTTAATCCCGGCACTCGGGAAGCAGAGGTAGGAGGATCACCATGAGTTCAAGGCCACCCTGAGACTACATAGTGAATTCCAGGTCAACCTGGGCTAGAGTGAGACCCTACCTCGAAAAACCAAAAAAAAAAAAAAAAAGAAAGAAAGGTACAACTTCATCTAGGTCTTGGAAATGGATGAGACAAATCACAAGTTGCAGCTTACTACAAGGGAAAACTCAGAGCAATCAACTAAGACTGGGGTCTAGCTTCATTAAGAGCACATGGTGAGCATGTGCAAGGCCCTAGGTTCATTCCAGCACCCAAGAAAAAGAAAGGACCAGCACAAAACGAATGCCAAAGCCTTGCCAAGTGTTTTAGCACCCACTGTGGGTAGTCCATGCATCCCCTAAACATGGCCAGAGGGTATCATTTACCCAGTAAGTACTTATTGAGCAACAGTTGCATGCCAGCTCTGGCCAGCATGCCTTTGGGAATTGGAGACATGGGTTACTGAGAGTCCAGCTGAAAGCATGCTCTATTTGAGGTGTGTCCATGGAAAACACATTCTGTTTGGAAGGCTGAAGTGATTCAAGTATGCTTGGCTTTCCAGCGGTAATCCTGAGCTCTAGTGAGCTGATTTCTAAGGTGAGAGGATGCCTCCAACAGTAGGTCGACTTCCTAAGTAGATTAACATTTCTTGCCTGTATCCTCTCCAAGTCATACTTGTATTGTCAGTTCATTTAGAACACCATTTGAACATTTTAAAGACAGTTGTAGAAGAAAATTTCATTGGCATATATCAAATTCCTATCTGGAGGGTGAGTGGAATTTTTTTTATACTTTTCCTTCTGGCAGAAATCTACTGATCCATTGAAAACACTTCGACAGAAAATGGATGTTGATTTATTGGTAATTCCTCCACAGATGTCCTCACCTTTGCATTTTCACTGAATCAGAAGTTAACATGAGGCTGGGTGGGAGGCAGGGATGGAAGTGCCAGGAAGGAATGAGTGGGATTATTGTCACCTAGGCATCTGATGTGCAGCTTCAAGAAGGATGGATAGGGAAGTCCTGAGAGCCATGGTTCTTTACACTCCATCCCTGGCATATGGTGTGATCCCAGAGCTGCCAGTCAGTGCTGCAGCTAGACTGCCTTTGCCTCTGTCTGTCCTTAGGATCTCTGAAAGTAAAGTGAGGTGCAGTGTGAGAATCTCCCATGTTACCTGTCAAAATCTGTAAGTACAGTGAGGGGCAGGGTAAGTGTCCTCAGTGATGCACAAGACAAATATAAGAAGCCAAGACCTCATCCACAGGGTCTTCCTGTGGACCAGGCTCATGACTCTCTCCTCTCAAGTTGGAAACCAAAGCTGAGGAGATCATTGGGAAGCATCTGCTCCACAGGACAGGGTCTGCATCCCCATGTGTCATTTGCTTTGGCCATGGGTAACATGCCAGGCTCTGATTTGCTCCCAGGAAGTTTCATGCTGTCAAATTGTTCTACCCATCTTCACATTACAGCCTGTTACCATTTGGAATGGTTTCCAGTCTCACCTATGCTGAATGTTAGGCTGGTTCCCTCTTTGTTGCGCTGTGGGTTGGCTAGGCTGGTTGGGTCAGTGGATCTGCTGCTCAGATCGGCTGTGCTGGTTGCTATGTAGCTGTGGGGTGGCTCTGTTCCCTTGGGGTCCCAAGATCTGCAGAGGTTCCTGATGATCAGTTGGGGGAGAGGAGGCTGTTGGGGGGGGGGGTCCCTGAAGTTGTTGAGGAGCTTTTCAGGTGGTCCCTGATGCCTTCTCTTTTAGTATTTTTGACTTTGTGAGGCCCGTGTGAGTGGAAAATCCTCTAACTGTCTTTACGCTCCTGCTGGTTGGCTCAGGCAACACTGGGCATGTAGCTCTTCCCAGCCGACCACCTGAGCTGGGGCCATCCTCACGTTAGTGGCACAGTATTCCCAAGTGCATGTAGCTGGAGGTAGATTGGGAGCACTTCAGTTATTAGGAATGACTATTCTCTGGCTTTCTCTAAGGAAAGAAACTCGGGTTAGTACAGTAGCCCAGTTTCTCTATCCTTAGACTGACCTACTTTTTCTGAAGGTTATGCTGTGAAACCTGTGAGTATTACAGGAGAAGACATATGTAAATTAACCAATATCTTGCCAAGCCTGTAACGTATTCTTTTTTATACTTAGATTTGGTAAGCCTGAATGTCATTTAGAAAAACCACACTTGCTTGGATTATCATAGTAGGTCAGAATTGACTACTCTTTTCATTTTAATGTGTTACATGTTAACTGTAAAAAATAATAGCAAAGGAGTGTGTTCTACCTTTCCTCCAAAGAAGAATACCATTTTTAAAGGCCTCATTTTGTGACTGCTGCCCTCATCCCATACCATATGTGTTACGTGGTTCAGTAGCCATGGATACCATCATTTAAGAACAAATGTAGGCTCAGTGGCTGCAAATATCTTTAAGAATAGCAAATTTTAGAAGATAATGTGTTGGGGCTGGAGATGTAGCTCAGTTTGATTTGCTAGCATTCCTGAAGCTCTTAGGTTCAATCCTCAGCATTGCATAAGCATGGTAGCACTCCTCTGTAGTCCCAGCACTTGGGAGTAGAGGCAGGAGCATCAGAAGTTCAGAGTCATCCTCAGCTATATACTATCTAAAGCTGGTATCTGGAGTTCATTTTAGTAACAACACGTCCATACACATGTGAAAATAAATAAATAGTTTGTTAGCTCTGACTCTTGATTGATGGGTCGATAATAAATCTAGTTCAGATAATTGACCAAGCTGACTATTGTGGCTCTCACCTATAATCCAAGCACTGAGGCAGAGATAGAAGAATAACAAGTTCAAGGCCATTCTGGGCTTCATATGAATTCTAGGCCAGCCTGAGTCTCAAAAAAGCCAACAACTGCCAGGCATGATGGCTCACACCTTTAATCCCAGCACTTCACAGGTGGAAGTGTGAGGATGGCCATGAGTTCGAGGCCGGCCTGGGCTAGAGTGAGACCCTACCTCAAAAAAAAAAAAAAAAAAAAAAAAGGACCTTATCAGCAACACAGGGAGCGTGGAGGTCGGCCCCAAGAAGGATGAAAAATTCTGATGATCCCTTCAGCCACTGTCCGCCTAAAAGTAATAAAATGGTTTGACCAGGGTGGGGGGGGGGAGAAAATAAAAAGTAGTTGACCAACAGCAAATGTTTCCATGTGTGATAGTGCTGGCATGGTTCATAGTACTTCAGTGCCCTAAGACTTCTGTGCAGCCTTCATGCTGCACACAGAACAGCACACTGTCTGCAGGTTTCTTGTGCTCTTTTTAGGAAGCAGAGTGTGTATGGTTGTGCATGAAAGGCTGGTGACTGAGAGTGGAAATAATGTGCATCTAATGCTTTGAGGAATGTTCTGCTTGACTTGTTTCAAGAAAGTGTACTTTATGTTCAAGAGTTTGGGATGGTTCTAATATGTTTGGAAAAGGTGTCAGGCCTCTTTCAAAGTTCAACTAAGGCAGATGAATGTTAGGGTCCTACTCTGGTGAGATCTCAGGGCATTTTTAGCATATTTATTATGGATAAGACCCTTTCTGTATGTTTTTTGCTAGTGCCTGGATCAAAGTGGAACAGCTAAAGCCTTATCATGCTCATAAAGAGGAAATGATCAAGATCAACAAAGGCAAGCGATTCCAGCAAGCTGTGGATGCTGTTGAAGAGTTCCTCAGGAGAACCAAAGGGAAAGACCAGGTGAGAGAGCCTGCACTTCCTAACCCTTTTAGCACCAAGCTGCTGGTTTTCCAGTCACTAGCAGGAGGAATATCTCCCAGACCCACTCATTCCCATGTGATGCCTAGAGAAAACTGCTCCAGCTGAAGTCCAGAACTCTGAGTCTGCTCGTGGCCTTTCTGAAGCTTTTAGGACTGGCTCAACTTTTGAGTGCAGCAAAGAACTTAGGAGCACAGCTTCCCCAGGAAGCTGAATCCCACCTCCTAGCTTTGGAGCTAGGGACAAGTGACTTGATTTTTCTGTTTTTAAGCTGTTTCCTCCAATGCAAGTAAGGATTGCTGTAAGGATAAGTCACAGAAGTGTCTGTAGCAGTGTCGTGGCCTGTGGCAGTGGCGGCAGCTGTTGTGGTGGTTATCATTATTATTGTTGAACTTTCAGGCATCGTCCCACAATTCTGCTGATGACAAGAATCGGCGTAATTCCAGTGAGGAGAGAAGTAGGCCAAATTCAGGTGATGAGAAGCGCAAGCTTAGCCTGTCTGAAGGGAAGGTGAAGAAGAACATGGGAGAAGGAAAGAAGAGGGTGACTTCAGGCTCAGCAGAAAGAGTCTCCAAATGCTCTCTGAAAAGATCCCAAGAGCAAAGTCCCCGGAAGCGGGGTCGCCCCCCAAAGGACGAGAAGGTTTGTCTTATATTGTAGCTTCAGGGACTAGCGACTTCTTTTCATGTAAGGTAGAGCCATGCCATTGAGTATATTTCTGCTCACCCTTTGGGTGTGGAGTCCTTGCCATGTGCTGCCTAAAGAATCCTGCGTGCAAATGCATAGGTGCAGTAGGAGCTGATTGCAAGAGAGAGATCTGAGCCACTCAAGTGTGCAGGCTCAGTCATGGGATGACACTGTGAGGTGAGGGTGCAGCTGTGTGAGACTTGGTGCTGGCATGAGATGTCCCCGTGCAGGTGGAGAGCTGGGAAACAAGCAGAGATAGAGGCAGGTTAACACTGGGTTACAGAGGGCCATACACTTCACAAGTTAGTGGGGCTTCAGGAAGCTGTTTAGGCTGGGTATTGAGGTGGCAGTGTGTGCCAAGCTAGACTTTAATAACTGAGAACAGAGAAGAGTGACTTGAAGCCAGCTAAAAAAAACCATGAAAGGTGATTGCATATTCTGAAAGGAGTCCAGGAGGCAACATCAAAGGAAGCCCTCCTATGCTTTGTTAACTAATATGGGGAATTCAAATACAAAAAGGGCAAGGAAGATAGCTGCAAGCTTCACCCTGGGGAAATAGCGATGCTACCTTCCTCATATGCGCAGGAGTCAGGAAAAAGAGCTGGCTCACAGTAAAGAGAGCTAGGGCTGGAGAGATGGTTCAGCGGTTAAGGCACTTGCCTCCAGTGCCTAAGGCCCCGGGTTCAATTCCCCAGGACCCACATAAGCCAGACCCACAAGGTGGTGGCCCTGGTGCACGCGCGCGCTTTCTCTCTCTCTCTCTCTGCTTGAAAATGAATAAATAAAAGATTTTGAAAAGAAAAGAGAGCTAGTTCTATGCAGCCTTTTGAGGAGCTTGGGAGGGAACCCAGGGCCTCCTGCATGTTAGGCAAGCACTCTACCACTGAGCTACATTCTGACGTGTGGTTCTTTTTTTTTTTTTTTTTTT